>JACXGI010014148.1:0-19563 GCA_016801175.1 Esox masquinongy | reverse complement strand
CTCCACCATAATTTCAACACTCCGTTCTGTTGGAGACCCTGTGGTTAGTGGGTCAGGTTGAACAGATAATCAAATGGGGGGAGGGGGTTCCAGGGGAAAACAGAGAGGGTTCGGGGGGGGGGTGTTGAGAGGGGGAAAGAAAGGTAGACAATAATAGAATGCCTCCAGAATGCCCCCAGAAAGATGAACCCAGAGGAGAGCCCCTGAAGCCAGCTGCTTTTCAGAGCTCAAACCCAAACAGACCCAAGAGAGCATCCCTGTTAGACCCAATCAAATAAATACAAAACAAATGAGAGAAATATTCGGTACACCAGGAAGAATCAAACAAAACTAAAAAGTGCAAATTGTAACACTGCCTTGACTTAAAGAGTATACATGAAGGCAGACTTACTGACCACTGTGACTGGCCAAAAAAATTAATAAATAAGACTATGTAGTGGCAGTGACCATGGCCTTGCTAAAGAGGGAGGCACATGCCCCCAACAAATGTTGTAGAGACAGAGCTGAACTGTCTAAATTACCTGCCACATATTTCCCACAGAAAACATGGATGATCAGTCATATTTTGGATGATCAGTCATATTTTCAAAATCAATGCCAAAATTTCAAAATTTTTGCCAGGGTATGCAAACTTATGAGTACAACTGTACTCAAACTATTTGCACATAGGTACAGGATTGTGACAATCTAACACTACAATTTAAAAGTCCCTTCTTCCATTGGAAACTTTTGTGGAAATAATGTTTACTTGAAATTGCTGATGTTTCATTTTTTTTTATATATTTAATCCATATTATTTCCGACTCACATTGCAACGTAAAAAAAACATGGATTCCCATACCAATAAAGCCCTTTTAAATTGAACTGAGGCAAAGTAAGAGAAGTAGAGGGGAGAGGTGCAGGGCAAAGAGCTTAGTAGAAAACAGCAGAAGAGAAAGAGAGATGAAAGTAGGGGAAATAGAAAGGGGTGGAGAGGGTAACAGGCCTTGTTCATTGGATTATGATGTCCGGCCAGGCTCTCCCCCGTAGACAGTATAGGCCAGCTTTCCCCAAACTAAGTCACAACCCCATGTGGAGTTGCTTGATTTGAAAAAGGGGTCATGGGAGAAACTGGGGAAAAAACTGCGCTTGATAAATAGAACCAGGGATATGTGAGTAACCTCTGGTAACCACAAAATGTGGGTGTAATAAACAGAGCGATTTCTGTTTTCCTACAAATGTTTTGCGGTTTTAGATACGAAATCCCATTTCTGGTTCCCCATTCCACTCTCAGAAACACATCTGCCTTATAGTTCCATCTGATTTCCTCGGACTGGGGGAGAAAGAACATGGTCGGTGATAATGTTGTCTACACAGAGGATCAGATACACGTATTATCAATGATAATGTTGTTTTCTACACAGTGGATCACTGACATTTATTGCCCAAAGGATCCTTAATGCTTTCCTTAATGGGTTCCTGAACTTCCTAAACCTTTCTGCTGCAACTATATATATTTATCTCTCTCTATATATATATATTAAAGATGTCTGTTCAAAATCCAGAAAAAAAAATGGCTGTGTATCTTTTCATGATTGGAAGGGGCTGGCATGATAGCAGAAACAGAACAACACTGGGATTGCTTGGTCCAAAAGAAAATGGCTCATCATTAGAGACTGTTGCCCTGTTTACAGTCCGACTATTCTTCAGTCAGTTTTATAAGCAAAGATAATCAAAACCTTCGAATCATCAAGGTCGGACGTGAAAATCACATCGAAATGACATTAGTTGCAACTGAAATATATTTTCTTATCTCTAGGTAGACAGAGATAGAGAGTGCGACTAATCCATCGGAAAACAAATTACGTGCCATTTCAATGGTGTCATTTCAGTGCCTTTGACTAGTGGTGCAATCCCAGCTTTGCTGGTGCTCTAGGTAGCTGAGTATGTACAGCCTTAGTGTCTACATCCAAAATAAGTCCCTATTCCATCTATAGCAAACTATTTTTGACCGGAGGCCTATACAGTATGTCTGGATCAAAACAAGGGGATAGGGTCCCATTTGGACTCCTCATTTCCGATTGATGTGATTATAACCAGTCTAACAGGAAGCGGTTACGTGCAACAAAGAACCAGAGGTGGCACATTGACAGCTGGTTTCATGTTCTTAACCAAAAAAAAAAGGGTGTGAAAAGGCAGATAATCCCGTAACAACAAAAGATACCGTAACAAGAGGGGTCTTCCGGGGTCATCGTTGCTAGCGTCCATCTGGTGGGTCGCATCAACGTGAAATCCAAGACAGACATTTTAATAAAACATACGGAGCGGATTAGTATTTAGCAAAAAGTACGGCTGTCACTCCTCTGAAACCTAACTGGACATATAATCAATGTGTTCAGCGTTTTGGCATTTCAAGTCTGAGTCCCCCGGATGGTTGGTAGTCAAATCCTTCCGGGGAGAAAATGAGGAAAGCCTTTTTTGACATTTCAACTCGCACATATTTCTTTTCTTTTTTTTTCTAACAGAACACCGTGGCTAGACATAAAAAAATCCCCTTCTTCCTTTTCCAATTGTCCCTGAGAAGGAGAAGATGCTGTCAATTTTAGGCTGCCCAGACACATCCATTACTTTGCGTTCAAGGCCCATTGAATCCCCCGTATGTTAATTCATATTATGCTTCATTTCAAAGAGAGAGGCCAGCCCTGATGTTTTATGCATGCCATAAATGTAAAATTGGAGGTGGAAAATTGAAAACGTATCAAAGCCCAACATTTGTTGCTTGACTTACCAAAGGGAAATGTCCTTCCTGTGTTTTCCACTGGCAGCTCTGTGATAAAGAGTTCTGCTTCCTGAATGGCTGTCTCTACCCTACTGAGCCCACTACTTTTGACCAGGACTCATAGGGCCCTGGCCAAAAGTAGTAAACAACTAGGGAATAGGGTGCCGTCTGGGATGAATAAGTGCTCTGTTAAAAGGGCTTTATGTCCTTTCGGAGCTCACATCACAGGCTATCTCCTTCTCACCCCATGCCTGTCAGATACCGCAAACACACTCGGGAGCGTAGGAGCATCCAAGTCAAAATTAGACATTTTTCTAGATACTGTCTAAAACATCAATATATATATACACACTTGAAATCCAGCCACTAAATGTTTAAACTCGCTTAGACCAGTAGAGGCAATGGCAAACGCTACTACAGCGAAATAGACTTCTGTCTTCCTAGGGTGTCAGGATGGAGATGGCAGATGTTCATAAATGGGGCATGTATCATAGTATTCTAACCCTAACCCCTCGGAACTCCTCGGAACTCTCTAGCCCGTACTTTAACCGAATTAGCAGTGTTCAACTGTGGTAGCTTTAGCACACATTGTTCTCTGTAGTTTCTTCGTTGGCCGCAGCCCAAATTGCATTCTATTACCAGTGTACTGAATAGGACATAGGGTGCCATTTGTGAATCAACGTGCAACCACACACACACACACACACACACACACACACACAGTTTGCTGATAAGATAAGCGTGTGGTTTTTATGTTTTCCTGGTGATCGCCGGCTGGTTGGTTGTCATGTCATCTAGCATCCAGCGCTTATTGGTGGAGAACTAAAAGCTGTTTGCACCATACACATTTTATATTATATTTCTATGGTCGGTATACAGCAGCTGTCTCGGGCTACAATGTAATTGGTTTTGCAGTGGAGGGAAAATGTGCTGCCACCGTTGTAACCGTGTTTGTGTTCATGTGTGTAGTTTGATTTAGGACAGCTTACACACACACACTCACGCACAGCCAGATGTTATCAACAGACTATGAACACAAGCTGCCAGTAGGTAGGTAGGTAGGTTGAAGTAACCCACGGAGATCAGATCAACTGTCAAAGTGTTGGATCCAATCCGGCGTTACAGTGGAATTGAAAGTTTATTGGGCATGCCTGCATCGTTACATAACAAAATGTCCATGACACATTTTGAATGATAATGTTTCATATCGTTCAGTCATCAGACATAATTTTGGGTGAATAGTAATGTGCGTCCTAAAATGCAGAATTTCTTTAGGTCAAAAAAATGTCACCCTTCCTCTCTTCCATCGGCGTTACTGAGACACGCGATAAAATCTCCTCAAATGATTGGCCACTGGTGGACATCTTTTAAGTCAAAATCACAAACTTGAAATGCCTTTAAACCTCAAATAAACTCCAAGCTTGCATTTACAGGACCATTAAATTCAGAGACGGCAGTCAAATATTGTTTTGATAGCATGGAGGTTCAGTCAGCAACCATAGATCTAACTAATTGATAGCTTGGTAAACTTTTCAAAGTAGCTTTCCCAGCAGCTGTTCTGAAACTCACTATGAAAATCCCTAGAGTCTGAGAGAGAAAAAAACAAATGCTACAAAATCATTCCAGAGAGAGATAATCACTGGATATATCCTGTCCATATTCACCTGGGAAGTTGTGTGACAGGAAGTAAGAGAAACACCCAAAAGCACCAGAAAGCTGCCGGACACTACCACAGTGTCACAGCTGTAGGTAGGCAGGACGTGTGGAGCAGGGCGATCTTCAAACATTCCTTTATTGTTTCCACATCTCACTTCGGACTGATCACAAAATAGTAAAGAAACACAACAAACATGAACGGAAACAATGACCGACAAATCAGAAGGCAAACCAGGGTAATTTAAATAGAGTCCCCAGTTAGAGGGGCAGCTGCCTCTAATTGGGGACAATCAAAATGGCAGTGCAGAGATGCCTAGAGGCACCTCTGCGATCAGGCCCTGACTGTGGCCCCCAAAGCGCATAGAGATGCCTAGAGGCCCCCAGCCAGGACCTGACTCACAGGCTGTCAGTGCTACCCGCCATGCGATTCGTGTGGTGGGTAATTACTGTCTCCCCTGACACCTGGGTCGTCTGTTCTCCACAGGACACGAGACAGGAGACGACTTCATCATGCCAACCAGAACTCATCATATCATCTGGAGAACAGGGATCTTCTGGCTCCAATGTACACATGCTGAATGTTTAAAATAACAACAGCTAGCGACATGATCCATCACATTGATCTGCATACAAGTCCCTGCCAGCGATGATCAAGCTTCTGACATGATAATGTGACAACGCATTATCGCCTCTCCATGCGGCTCCCAGGAGACGTCGGCAGCGTGATCCCATTGAAGACAGCAGTAAACAGGTCCCATTGAAGACAGCAGTAAACAGGTCCCATTGAAGCCACAGCTGGGGGGTGGAGCCAGCATACCCTCGTTGCTCTGCCAGTCCTGGGCGTGGCTTGACGCTTATTAAGGCGGAGCAGCTGGGAGCCGGTCAGAGAGATCCCAGGGCAGAGGGTGGGTGTGACTCGGGAGGACGGCCGTGGAACGATGATTAAAACCGAAAATGAATGAATGCAAAGCAGTAGGTTTTTTTTTTTTCTTTTTGATATTCCACTCTCCCGGGCCTGTTGGTAGAGACGAGACCGGGGTCATTGGCAGAGTTGGCCATCACCTACATGAGGTAGGGGTGATGAACACACAGGCCAGCTTTCCTTCCTTTTGGACAGACAAGATCTCTGTGATGGTTGCCACACTGGCTAAAGCTTGTGTGTCTTTCATTGTTTTGTTTTTCAGAGACGTATTACACCGCAATGGTAGAAATCTGATATTGCTGCTAACCTTTGAAGTCAGCCTAGTCAAACGGCTGTGCAGAGCTGGCCTACAGAGATTACTGTGCCTTTCTTGTGACGCTGAAAATGAAAAACTAAAGATGTTGTTGCACTGCTGAAGTGTTTTGTTCTTTGATTCCCATGCCCCACTTCTTGATTGGAAAGAAGGACCTCACCTTATGTAGGGGACAGGCGAAGTATTCTCATCTACAGGACATTTTTTATTTCTGATTAATCCCCTGATGTAACAAACTTCCCAGCACAAAACTCTGCCAACCCTTCTCTCTGAAAAAAATACAGAAACATCTGAGAAACCAATTAGACTGTGTATCTGTGTATTGGAACATGTGTATCTGTGCCAACTAGCTTTGAGACCCTGGGAATGTGTCAGACAGGAAGCCCCCCTTGACATTTAATCAATCTGAGTGGCGAGGAGAGAGATTGTGGAGTTTCAATGCTGGGTCTCAACAGAGAGGAAGGAAAGCAGAAAGAAAGGGAGTGACAGAGAGAATTTTGTCCAGAAGAAAAATATTGACATTTGCACGCCAGTCCGAGTGTGACGATCTGTCAGACACCAGAGGCTAACAAGATCACAAAGAGAGAAATATTGAAATGCCATCGCTACAGCGACTGGCCACCGGATGACAAAAAGGCCCCTGATAGAAAGGGCTCATTATCTTTGGTTCCATGTCACTGAGGAACTCTTCTTCGGTAAAGATCAGGCACCGGCACCACCAAGGGTGCCAGGCAAGCATGTGTGTGAGAGTGTTTATGAGTGTGTGTGTGTGTGTGTGTGTGTGTGTGTGTGTGTGTGTGCGCGTGTGTCTGTCTGTCTTAGAAACATTGGGTAAATGCAGGTAAAGGTGGTTCAGCTTTGAACGAGAGGCCCGGGGAGAGAAAATGCAATACAGTGTGTATAATCTGCTGTCAAACTCCTGAAATACAACACGTAGACCGCCAGCCAACTACTGGGACAGAAATAAAGAGACAGCAGTGAGAGACTAAGAAAAAGAAACGGATAGTGAGAGAATTGGAGATTGAGAGAGGAACTGCGAGTGGGAGAGAGAATCAGAGTCCAAGGAAAAGATAGTAATGCCGACAAAGGGGGCGAAGAACAAGAGGAGGCACAAAACGTGGAGAGGAGGATGAATTCACAGTCACCCTGGGACACACTTAGTTTGAATTGAGTTTGTCAGTAATTGATGGCCCTCAGTCTCTGTGCATTCAGTCAGATGGGAAGGACAGAAGAGGAGGAGGAGGAGGAAGACAGGAGGAGTGGAGAAGAGGAGGAAGAGGAGGAGGAAGACAGGAGTGGAGAAGAGGAAGAAAAAAATGGCCTTACAGCTACAATTAAAGGGCGGGATTTTACCACCCAGTGAATGAGACTGTAATCGCCCTCCAACACGTCCTCACCCAGAACAAAGTGAGCTATCATGCACAGGGAACATCTCAACACAACATCAACACACGTCTCATCTCTCTCAACACTCTGAAGGATGTGATTGGCACGTGGCTGGGCGCTGTAGGGAAGTGTCTGTATCCATCAGACAATCACTTGAAAGTGGTCTTCAAACAGGGAGTGTGAGACATTGCAATGATGGAAGATTCCACGAAAAATACGGCAAAAATAAAATATAGTCTAGGAGTAAGTGATATTCAACACTCTCAGACGCACACCCAGAAATGCATGCTTGAATTGTCTCTTTCAATGGCTCGATCAAAGTATCGATCAAACGTTACATTTCTCCATAAACGTTATTGGATCGTGATCAGTGGCTCTGCCTTCCTCACAATCAGGACTAAACCAGATGACCAAGTTGACCAGGCTATCACGAAGTGTCTGAACACAGCCTCACTTCAAGCCACAATGGCATCAATGTCTTTGCTAACAAGTGAACAAAAAATGACAGTAGTAAAGCAGAAAAAAAAGCCCAGTGATATCAAGGCTACAACGATTCTATGGCTATCTACTTGACTGCACATATTTAGCTCATATTCTGCCTCATTATGGGATGTCCATAGGCAGTCATCTCATCTCAAACCGCATCCTTATTCCCTATTTAGTGCACTACTTTGGACCAGGCCAGATAGGGCAGTACGCAAAAACGGCTAGGGTTCATTCTTTGGACTGTTTTTACCAAACTCTCCCTAACGTCTGCCATCAGTTTGGCATAACGACAATCACATCTAATTTGAAGGCCACTGTTTACGTAACCAGGGTAGAATGTCATCATGATATATATTAACATTCCTCTACGGCGTTGTCTGAACAAAATATTTACACAGAATTTAGTACATAGAATAGGACGACATGACACAGTGTTATGTCGGGTGACACACAGAGAAATAGGATGGCAGTTTTATTTGATAGAAGTGTTTATCATCATGGATAAGGAGTGTGGCTAACAGAATGATAACAGATCATAATAAATAATTCAGACAAGGCTGATGTCCGGTTACACAGTTGTGCACGTGTGTCATGGAAGTGCTTTTTCTCACATATCTCCCAACCCCATCGGCTCTAGGTTTCAAGCCAGCAACCGTGTGTTTGGGCTGAACTTTCATCGATCAGGTAAGGTTTAAATTTTTTTTTTAAAAGATCTGATCTGATTGGTCAAAAGACCAATTAGTGAAAAAGCCAAAAAGATCAGAATAGGGGAGCCTGTCGAACATGGTTGATGTTATCTGATTCAGTGGGATCTAAATAGGATAGCTGCTCCTAACGCATCTCTCCCACTGTGAGGTGCGGCCTTGATACGGCTTCTGGAAACGTTTTTCAGTGCTTCATATCTGCTGGAAACCACGACATGTCTCCTCCTCAGCCTCTGGGAACAATCTGAGCCTGCATGGTGTTCCTCTTCAACTGGGTCTTTTGATGATCTGGTCCTGGTGTGTGGGATCAAACATAATCTCATCAGGGATCATTTCACATTATGACCTTTACCCGTCTGTATTCCTGCAGCGTCCAGAATCCCTGTCAGATCCAGACTTAATTACATCACGGCAGCTTATTTTTGCAATGAGAAACCGGGTCTTATTCAGATACATCATTTGTATTAGGGAAGATCTGCGAAAGGGAGAAGGCCAAGGAGTTTCATCACTCGGTGGGTCAGGTGGGGTGGGAAGTGGGGGGGGCATTGAGGTGGATGTGAATTCGAGACGGAGAGGAGGTCCTCAAGTCAAATCACTTGGCCTGGTGACTGCAGTGGATTTTAAATGTCAAGCAGTGGTGTGTTCTCCCCCCCCCCGACCTCTGACCCATGTGATCTGTGGCACCCTACACACTAAGCCTGTCACCAGTTGTAAACCCCGTTCAGTTCTGAGGGGTGGAAAGACATTCAGCACAATTAAAAATGTAAGTTCTATGAAGTGCTGCTCAAGTCTTAATCAAGCTTGGGAAAAGGATTATATTTATGTAGTCGAGGGGCTTTTTGCTAAGGGTTTATACAGTTTACCAGCAAAACAAATTCATCCACGTTGGAGAGGAGATCAAGTAAAATATGAAAGACAATTACATCAAGTACTTAAGAGCACAACTCACAGCTCAAAATAAGGTTGAACAGTAAAAAGATTATATAATGACAGCAAGAAACAGAATCTGATGTACACCTACAGTACATTCAGTCGCTGGCCACACACCAGAATACCTTTAACAGAAGGGTCAGCTGACGGCTGCCTAACGTGGAAGTATTGGTTATGGCAGTACAGATATAAGTGTAAGGGTTTTGGTAATCATCCAACTCGGGGGAAAAGACCAGGGGATCTGCTCAGGGTACCTTGGAGTCGTGTTCTCCTGCCAGCCATATTAATTAATGAAAGCACCTTTCACAGAAAATATCTTTTTTTTAGTGTAGTTTCACGTCGCTTGGCCCAGAGCTTTTGGACTGAGGTCGCTCTCTGGTAACTTGCACTGGCTTCCCTGTCGCCAACATGTTCTGTATGTGAGCTGTGATTTGACGTGTCGGAAGGTGGCAGCTGGAATGGGATTGGGGTTGTGTCGCAGGCAGTGAACAGATGACACAAAGACACGGTGACACGACAGGGGGACAAAAACTCCCAACTCAATTCGGATTTGACCCCGACCCTGACACGCGCGGCCATTGAAAGGCAGTGAGAAACACGCGAGGCCAGGCAGAAGGGTGGGGAGGGGGGGGTGGAGGGATCCAGGGAGGGTTGCAGGTTTAGGGGGATGGGGGGGGCCTGAGAATTCCACCATCAAGATTCAATTGGTAATCCGTTTGGGACAGAGATCACCATCAGGATTCAATGGAACAGAAACTCTAGTGCCAAGTGCCAGGATGAGAGAGACAGAGACGAATGAGAAAAGAGTTGGGCCGAGAGAAAAAGCAAGAGAGAACAAGAGGGATTGACGAGGAGAGAAGGGAGAGAGAGGGAGCGAGAAAACAATGGATGGCTGAAACACTTTCTTTCTACATCTTGCACCGTTGATGGTACAATGGTGGACTGGAAAGGGCAGGGCAACTTTTTATCACAAGCTTTTGTACTGCATGTTTAGGCCAGGTTGCAATTTCGGGACTGACTTTGCTGTTAGCTACGTCATTGATTAGGTTTTACTTACTTTTGCTGGGATGTGTGGTTGTCCCACCTAACTTAGGTTGAAACTTTATGTCCTCAATTTATCTTTTCCCAGAGAGGAGCTGATTTAAAACCTGCAGGGCCATCGTGTGTGTGTGTGTGGACCCTTGGCATCATCTGATATATCTCTCCACAGCATAAACTTAATAGTCTGCCCCAGTTTACTTTACCCCCTGCCTGCCCGACCCAGACCAGGCTGTTGAAAAAAAAACAGCCACTCAGCACAAATTCTCAATCCTCCTCGATCATGAAACGGAACATTTCAGCAGCTGACGGTCCAGCTGACCGGAATTACTCAGTCTGGAATGAGAATGTTTTCCGTGAGAGGAGGGGGAGAGAGTGAGAGGGGGAGATTTCATAGAGAAGGGGGAGGTATTTGTTATTCATCTGTGGGTTCCACTGTCAGTGTGACGTGACCTAAACCCTCGTTGTTTCAGAGACAGTAAGACGATGTAGAGGCAGTGGTAATCCAACTGACTTTTGACGAGAGAGATAAAAGGTCACAGAGGGAGTGATGAGAGAGAAAGTGGAGAAGAGGGGGTGGAGAGATGAAGGAAAGCCTGGAGAAGAGCGAGAGTGACAGATGAAGTGCAGAGATAAATACATATAACAATTGGTAAAGGTCAGCGTTGATATGTTTTTTTTTACCTAGATGTTAGATGGTCTCTCAACCTGAACGTATGGGCCAAGAGAAGCTGTAATACATGGGTCAGTTGTCTTTAAACAGCCATTAGAAGTGTCAGTTAACTTTTGCGAACAACTAGCAAATAAATGTATGAAAGTTATGGGGGCAAATGTTTGACGCGAGACTGTATCAAGACAACAGAATCCACAGCACTTAC
Source organism: Esox masquinongy (assembly GCA_016801175.1). Classification (NCBI taxonomy): domain Eukaryota; kingdom Metazoa; phylum Chordata; class Actinopteri; order Esociformes; family Esocidae; genus Esox; species Esox masquinongy. The sequence goes on along the minus strand of JACXGI010014148.1, from coordinate 8,492 downwards.
AGGCGTGTCCATCACATGTGGCAGCGCTGTCCTACCTTTAGTTCATTAAAGAACACAGACGCAAATCTTTTAAAAGCGGGTTAAAGTACTGTTTCTTAGAAATATCTATTGGAATAAGGAGAGACAGTGGGAAATAAAGTGCTGAATTAGCTGTAGGATTCAAACCCATACCACAGCGTTCTGTGCATTGGAGGCAGAGGTTTAGACCGTTAGATCACCCTACGTTCATTGGATTACCGTTGGATGACCGTTGGATGACCGTTAGATCACCCTACGTTCATTGGATTGAAAGTGTGGAATAGTCCCCCAACATGCAGGGTGTGTTGAAGAAAAAAACTCTTTCTGATAAAGCCTGATCAACCTTTCCTTGGCATTAGAGCTTAGCAGAGAAATGGCAGTAGAAACATTTGTGGAAAATAAATATAGATTATATAGAACAATTGCCTTTTATAAATGCATTTCATGCAATTCTACGTCATTCAGGCAAAATAGCACATCTCAATCTAAGCTCATTTGAAAAACAGTGCTGCTGTTTGCACATTGGGAGCTGTTGTGATTATATTTTGTTGGTTTTACAAACAGATTAGTCTTCTCTTTCCAGCCGTAGAGATCTGCTTTCCAAACTGTACATTTGTCCTGCGATTGTATTTAGACATGTACGAATTAGAAACTGACAGCCTCACCAACCGCAGAAATATACAATTGCTAGATTGTCAGTTCCCATTCAAGTTAGTATTGGTAGCCACTAGTGGTGCAGAAATGAGTTTAATAGTCAATTCTTTCCAAAACGCTTCTAGAGGCAAAACCATGTCTATTGTCAGAATGAAACAAGTGCAATGTTCTATATTTAGCTTGAATATATTATGGAGGGCAGAGTACCATCATGCTCAATAATTAAAAAACATTATTAAATATATAAGCACATTTTCAAAAAACGACGCATGAATAGCCACACAATGCCTTCCATAATTCCATTTTGAACAGTATTTTGACCATATTTCATACATTGATAATTTTACAGTAGTGCATTATTTCACATTAATACAATAAAAAATAAGGTATTTTTATTTTTTTATATTAATGGGCTGTATTTCCAGAGGCATTTTTCATATCAGGCTTTTTCATTACATTACCGTTTTCACAATAATCCGAGAGAGCACAACAATTTACCAGATGGGCGTTACTTCGTTGAGACATTTGCTTTTGCCTATTAGGTTGACGGTTAACTGAAACCAACTTTGAATAGGGAGATTTATTTAGTCTAATTTTGTCATAACTCAATTATAGCTGAGCGGGAAAGGGTTGGCCAATTGCTCCATAGCCCATTAGCATTGGCCACACACAGGTCTTCCAAGGGACATGGGCCAGAATGACAGAGAAAGACCTCTTCTGACATATGTGGGCAGCGGAACGGACTTCGGCTTCCTCATGACTGTCGCCTTCTGTGATGGGCATTACGCAGAGGCATAATGCAAGCCCGTCTGAGTGAATGACGCGTGTCACGCAGATAGAAACGATGCCCGACTGTTCACCTACCTGGCTAGGGTGTGTGGAGTGGTGGCGTAGACCTGGGTCCACGTTTAATTAGCGTAACGTGGATAACTAGAATAAAATAACGTTTCCGCACGGGAACACTGATGCTGATGGTAAACTGATCTACAAACTGCGATGAGAAGACCTTTCTTATCTTTAAGGACGTTTTGTTCAGGGAATCAATCAACAACTGCATTCAAACTGATATATGCAACGGGCAAATGCAGTTTGCGGACTGCCAAATGGAAGGCTCTATTCAGCCCCCCCGAAGCAGAAATGTCACCAGACCCTGGGCCACTAGCTCAGACTTGGCTCCGCTGAGGGCTAATATTTTATCAGTTTGGCCGTTTGGAGCAGTGGGGATGGAGGTAATTAAGCGAGTGTAGCCAAAACCAGCGGGCGCTCCGTTTCAGTCGCACTAGCTGGTCTAACTCTAATTAGTTTCGGTGTGGTAACCAGCGGCGTGGCCAAGATTCTACAACGTCCACTTACGTGGTTTTATCCACTACCTGGGATGACTGTGAAAACACTCTTGAAATGAAAAACATCTGATGTGAATGACTGAAAAATCACAATCTCGGTGTTATTCAGTTACCATGGGAAAACACTTTAGAGATTGCCAGAATGCTCACAGGGAGGGGCCTTCTTTCAAGCGCACAGATTGGGCAAAGGAAAAGCTATGTAGCCGTTCTTCGCCAAACAGCAGGCTGATCTCTGGGTGGAACGGTGTCTCTTCAAGAGTCTTGTACTCTTGGTACATTTACAGTGTCTGGGTAGTGAAGAGCACTGAACTGAGGTTGTTGATAATACGGATGGACTAGCGACCATTGGGCAATTCTGATGAATGCTAAAGCTGGCCTATCATCAGCCCAGTGGGCCTGTCTGTACTGAGACTTCTACACTGAAAAAGATTAGGTCCATCTAGAAAAGTGGGCCATGGTATGGGAGCCTTGAGCAGAAACGTGGCTGGGGTACCGGATCGATTCCTGGTCCTAGGCCATCATGGTTGATGGGGAGATTGTTGATATAGTCGTTTTTGGATCAAAACCAAGGCTGTGTCAGCTCAGTCCTTGTCATGTCGTACAGCCCGATAAAAGTCCACCTCTTGACATTTAATTTGGCCTAAGCACAACAAGAGTTTGTTTCCACGCTCGCGCGCCGTTGTTCGGCCAAGGCGTTTCCTTCACTCCCTCGCTACCCACAGCGTTCAAGCAAGATGGTTCCCACACCGCTCCACCCCCCCCCACTTTGATTTTTTTTTTTTTTATCTCTGCAAGAGTTCGTCCGGAAAAGTCCGCCCAACACAAGTAGCGATATGAAAGCTCAAACTCTAGCGTACCGCGTTGCAGTAGCCAAGTCGTCTACAGTTGTCTACAAACACCCGTGGTTTGTCAGCGCGGTGAGGCCGGTGGCAACAGCCTCTACACTGTACACCCCACATCATCACACCGTCTGCTCCACTCCAATGTCGGAGCGCGCCTGTGGGAAGGGGGACGTTGCCCGCCGTCTGTCAGGTCTTGTTGTATTTTTCCACAGTGTTGGATTGATAACTACCACAGGCGTAGAGATGGCGCACGCACCCACACACACACAGCCGTGTGCGCACGCACGCAAGCACGTACACATAAACATAGGCTTTGGATGTCTGGGGTATTCAAGACAAAGGTGAGGGATTGCATGGGATGACACGCAATCTTACTGGTACAGCTACAGCTTGACTGGGTTCACACACACACACACACACACACACACACACACACACACACACACACACACACACACACGCTCTAAGTCTGCCATGACAGTGGAAGTGGAAGGCAGCGTACGCCCATGTTAATGTCACCAGACAAGATTAATGTCTTTTGGTAAAGTTTTCCAGGAAAGTTAAAGGAAGCCAGAGGTGTTGTTCCCTGAAAAGTGTCACGTCATTAGCTTTGACGTGTACCTACATAATAGAGGAGTCAGGGTGCCAACAACACATTATACGATACGTCTTGCCCTGAGTATAGGCAGCACATGTATTATGTAAATCCCCTCAAACTCAAGTCTGGACCCCGAAGCCAGTTCCACTGCGTTTTTTATATTGCAACCCCCTAATCAGGGATTTATTTGGACCTGGGACACACGGTGGGTGACACCGATGTCGAGGTAGAACGGAAAACAGCTGACTATCAATGCTGTTTAAAGACTCTGGACATTTACTGACCCGCTTTTCATTTGAACATGACGGGATTGACGCGGCCCAAGAGGTCATGTACTCTTATGATCTTCCCCCAGCACAGCCAAAAGAGGACTAGCGACCCCTCTGGTTCCTCTCTGGGTTTCTTCCTACGTTTCAACTACACTAGGGAGTTTTTTCGAGCCACTGTGCATCAACTTGTGTGCTTATCAAGAAGACGCTTTGTGCCTATAAGACGTCTCTCGTCTTAACAACCTGTACCGTCACGGCTATTATCTCCCGTTGGGCTTTATTGGGAGTGAAAGAACACGAACAGAGCAATCTCCTTCACCCAACGTGTTTGTGATTGGCAGCCGTGTTTACTGGCTGCTCTACTTTGTCAGGTCTGGCTGACAAAGAACACAGGGCCAATATAACAATGAGGTGCTGATATAGGAAAGTGTGGTGTTTTTTTCGATGTGTGTATGTGTCTGTGTGTGTAAATGTAATGTAAGGATCACATTGGGATTGTGAGTGTTTTTTATCAGTCTTTGTGCACGTGTGTGTACGTCCGTGTGTCTGTGTGTGTGTGTGTGTGTGTGTAATGACCACAGTGGGATTGTGTGGGTTTTTTTATCAGTCTTGTGTGTGTGTGTGTGTGTGTGTGTGTGTGTGTGTGTAATGACCACAGTGGGGCTGTGTTTTCAGACTCACGGATAGAGGCTCAGCAAAGCGTGGGATGTGTGCATCATGCCCTCCACCACCACGCCCTGAGAGGGCCATGAGAGAGGGAGAAGAGAGGGAAACAGGAGGGAGAACGAACACGAACTCAGCAAAGAAGAAAAAGAAGGGAGAGAGAAAGTGGTAGCAGAGACAGGCGCCAGGCGGCGGAGCGTTTCGTACACACAGCCCCCAGCGCTCCCCGCCACATGTTCCGCAGCGAGCGGCGTGTGCTCTGTGCTAGCTAGCGCTGTTTACCCAGGCACAACGTAATTACGCATCCCATTACCATAGAAAGAGACAGACAGACACGGACAACTGGGAAGGAGGCATCCGCTGTCAAAGGACAGAAAAGCAATGCGCGTTGGGGTCTCCCTCAGCACAGTGGAGAAGTATACAGTACCGACAGAGGAAGGCACACACACAAGTTTGTTTAGTCATCTGAATGGGAACACCTGAGTTGACTGCCCTTAAAAAATGTGACTTTTACTAATCCTAACCCTAAACCTTACCCTAACCTTAACCCTAACCTCAACCTAGCCCTAGTCAAGCAAACCAAATAATCTAACATTAGTGCCTAAACTTAACCTAGCCTTAATGTCTAACAAGTTATGCCCAACCCTAATTGTTAACCCTAACCCACATTGAAACTTTTGCCTTAAACCTAACACTGCTGGTCATATTTCTCCTCCAGGTAAGCCCTCCATAAGTAGCAAGCTAGCTATATAGTAGTATTAAACAATGCACTCCACTAGACTGGGAAGGTTTTAGAAAAGCATTTGTTTGCTTGGTCGTAGTTATACCACTGGCATCATAGGCAATAAAAATGAGAATTCCGAACAACACATTGGATAACATTCCCTAAAATTTCAAGTTAGATAGCTTTTCTCCAGTTAGCTCCTAGGATAAACATAGGAAGCTCTGCCTGTCCTGCGCCTCTGCCTTAGGAAACAGTGTATGTCCACAGGAAAGATAGGCTAAAACGAACCAAACATTTCAGCTAACTAGTCAGAAACACACAGACACCCACAACCATTGAGATGGTTACCGCACAAGTGAAGTGTGAAAGGACTGTGTGAATGCACCAGATTTGCTCTCCGTAAATGAACTTTCATTACATATTTTTATTTAAAGATGCACTGTACTTTGGGAGAACATTACATTACTTAAATTGAAGATATATCTCCAAACGTTTTTTTATAAATCATCACAGTTTTCTTTCTACACACACACACACAGAGGAGCAAATTTTACCATTTAAGATATAGTCAAGTCATGCATAAATCCTGTTGTGGGATTAATAGCATTACACATTCCCTTCTCAATCTTTTTTGTGTTATCAGGCAAAAGATATTGATTCTTGGTAATTATTGCATTTTGGATGTCAGTGTGCAATGATTTTGTCACGAAAATCCGCTGACAAGGGTTACATTTTGTTGGCTGGATTGAACCATGTTAGGCAGTAATTGTGTAGTGTATTGAAGGACCCTGGCCAAAAGTAATGCATTACATAGGGACTAGAGTGTTAGTTAGGACACAGTGCGCCCAGAGTGCAGAAACACCTAACGTCACCTTGTGAACAAGAGAAGAAAATCCTTATAATTAACTCAACAGAAGAGAATAATACACCCTGTGTCAAAGACTATTTTAGGAGTGTATTCAACCACTGCCACGTCATGGTGTATTGAAGTATGCTTTATGGTTCAGGTGTTTTATGCTCTATGACCCCTGTGGTTTCACACTTTTGAGCTTCTCCTTTATAAAATATATTACTAGTCATTCTCACTCATTTAAAAGTATATTTTAATAACACATTACCTCAGATGTCACACTAGCAGAGACAAGTCAACACTCAGCTGATTGATATTTCAGCCAACCATATGAACATGTGACGTGACAAATAACACGCAATTTCATGTAGTCATTTTCTTTTGGCTAGTTCATTTTATTTTATTTATTTTCTGAAAGGATTATGATTTTGCAAACGTGTTGCCAATTTTTCTGTTGAATCCAACCTTTTCCGACAACTGTACCACCTATTGAATTTTTCCCTTCACTTCTACCAGTAAGCCTATGGTCTCATGAGTCTTCTTCTGGGAACCAAAGGCTTGACCGACACTTCTTAATATAAAATTCAATAAATTTTAGTGGTCAGTTACTCTGATGAGGTTGATGTGTAGTTGGGCTTATTGTAAGGCGACAATAATATTTAAAGGGGTTGGGAAGTTGCCTCAAAGTTTTAAAAGTTATTACCTAAAAGTTTTAAAAGCGATAGATTAGCTAACTAATAGACATCAGCAGCACCTCAAATTTTGCCTAGGCAGATATGAATAACCAAGAAGCTAATAGGATATATAGGCTATGGGTGATCAAACACAGGCTTTCTGGTATGTAGTTCAAACAGCCGCACAAGTGAAGTATTATGATCTCATAACAGGATGGCAAGATCTTCTGATCAGTCATGCTAATGGATATTCTGGGACCAATCAGACCATCTAGATCATTTTTCTGTTGTACAAATTGACGGTAAGGTACCTAGGAACAAGCTCCTTGCTTTTTTTTTATGGGAGATTGATGGCTACAACCATGACACCAGGGGTAGTTCAAAATATAATAACAATAAATCAAGCAATTAATGTCAATTCCAAGTTTTGCCATAAGTGCTTTAAGTGCATTGCACCACAGACAGAAAAATGCAATTTTACCAATTTCCTGTTTTAGAGACTAGTCTTATTTGTTCATGCCGATACAGTGCAGTAAAATATATACTCAAGTTTAAACTCTAAGGAAAGGAAGGCCACCGCGCTTGTCACTGACAACTTGATAGTCCTCTTTAACTGCCCTATTCTTAGTTGTGGTAGTTACATCTCGGTAGAGACCGCTCATTAGCTTGTCAAAGGAAATAAATTAAATGTTAAATGTTCTATTTTCCTGTTGCACTCCATATTATTGCCAGAAAAATGTCAGCGCGACACGGCCACTCATTGCTTCTAGTGGAACCCAAATACCATGCAGAAAAAGAGCAATGCAATTATACAGAGTGCAATAATTTGCATCCGCTGATTATTCTTACCACCCGTGGCAGAGACCAGGGCTACGAGAACAACCCAATGGGCACTAGAAGAGAATATTTAATTATCAACGTCTGTTGGGAGTCACAGGTGGTTTGTGACTGGAGGAGAGACATATAAAGGCACTCAGTCCCCCTGCTCCTTGGCCTCCTTCAGTTGTTCAGACACTGGCCCGGGAAAGACTCACACACGTGGATCAGAATCTGATCATCAGACAGCGTTCAGAATTCAGACAGCCTTCGATGGTCAAAAGGAAAGGATCTCATGTGTGTTGCACGTAGGGGAGTTTAAGCCGGCAGATCAGTCATTGTTGCTCAAGATTTATTTTTGGTTCAACGGGTTCGTTTTAACCAGCAATCTAAAAGGCTTGCGCCGGCGGGCTATCCTGCCAGTACTTTGAAGTAACTATTGTCCTACAACAGAATCTATAGTCACCTCCGAAGACAGACACAGGTTGGTAATATGGATTTAGAGTCTTTGATTTGTGGGCTAGAATGAAAACCAGTAGAACTCTGAAACCCGAGGCCAGGGGTTTGGCTGTTTGGCTGTCAGTTTTGACTCAGATTGAGGGGGTAGCAGTTTTCGATGAATAAACATTGCCATGCCGTTGGTTGGTAACATTGTAACAAGTAAAACCCAGTCCTGCACCAGTATTTTAGCAGTAAAATAGGTTGCTGGATAGAATAAACCTGCCCCTAAGAATGGCAAGTTAAATAAGAAAAAAACATATACAGTATATACAGCTCCGGAAAAAATTAAGAGACCACTGCACCTTTTTCTTTCCTTTCCAAAAAAGTTGAAAAGGAAGGTTTTGAGTGAGGAACAGAAGGGTTAAAATTAAGAGACCACTGCAAATTGAACGCCTCTGTTCCTCTCTCAAAATATTCTTTTTCAATTTTTTTGGAAAGGAACGAAAAAGGTGCAGTGGTCTCTTAATTTTTTCCGGAGCTGTATATATATATATATATATATATCATTTTGGAAAAGAGAGAGAAATCTAAAATGACAAT
>JACXGI010014147.1:0-19566 GCA_016801175.1 Esox masquinongy | reverse complement strand
GGGGGTGGTTGACATATATGCCTGACACATACAAAAATATTAGGCATGAAAATTATTGAGTTGTGTTATACTAACTCTTACATTTCCAAAAATATATGTGGTCTTAAATATTTTGAATTGGAATTTGTTATATTAGTGCCTAAAATTGTTTATATGGTGTGACATGAAAGTTATTGTATATAAAATGAAAACGGTATACTTTTCTTAATAATCTCATTTTATCATATTTCTTTATCATTGCTGTCTTGAGATCCAGCATTTCCTTGTGAAAATTCATTACATTTTGTATTATTTTTCTTAATCATCTTGCAAAGTAATAACATCTGTTCTCAATCTTTCAATATTTTACATTCATTCCGATAAACCCTGTTGTAAATCTAACAAAATGCTTGTGTGTCTTGCTGATATTGTTTTACATGTGTTACAGTGCAATTTTTATGATTTCTCACTAATAAAACCTTTTTTGGGTCACAATTCTTAATGTCACACCAAATGATAGTGTCACACCTCAGGATGAACCGCACCACAATGCAATTTGTCAATGCAAAAATGTGTATTATATGCATTTAACATATGAACAAAAACTGTTTAAGAACAATCACACAAACGTGTGAAACACTGTGCCACTAAACATTGTATAGCACTTGGTTATCAGACACAGGACTCGTGAAGAACCATATTTCTAGTGAGGAACACACTAATAAACAGTAATATCACAAGCAATTGTTTAAAGTTAAGTCTGTTGAATATTAACTACTGGTAAGTATTGATTACTCATGAGTACCCCTAAGTAAATCAGTCAGGATGAGTAAGGCATTCAAGGCCGGCCCAGATGTAACGGTAGGCTTCAGCCTAGTTCACTTGTTTTCATGTGATGATAGAGATGATAGATGTGATGAAAGAGAAAAGAAAGTGTTAAAAATTACAAAACATACACTAAGCTTAGCTATTAGTTAAAATACAATAATAAATTGTAAGCTCAAATTAATAATTATTCCGGTATAGGAAAATACAGTTCATATCATATAGTGTGACGAATGGATCATATGAAGTGACAAGCAAAACCTGTCACACATTATGATATCGTGTCACTCCATACGCGGTTTCATGCACTCAGCATGAAGGGGTGGCAATGGATAGATGAAGAACAAAAGCACTGGCAGCAGAAATGTGATGTGTGTGAAGTGCGCATGTTGATGTCCTCATAGTTAACGTAGTATGACCGTGGCACTTCAGACTCCAGGTTTGTGTGTTTTTTTCCACAGGGGGGACAGTGTGAAAATGAATGCACTGTCAAGGTGCTCTCTATGGTTCAGCTGAAGAACTGTTTGAGGATCTTGGGGTCCCTAAGGGGGAAGAGGTTCTGAAACACATTCTTTACCACTTCTGTGTGTGTGTGTGTGTGTGGACCATAGAGGTCTTAACGGATCCAAAAAGTAAAAAAAAACATAACCAACGTCATTCCCATCCAACCTGATTTGCATGAATTAAAATATATTTTTTAGAAACATTCAAATGGATCCGAAGACCCAGAAAAGGAACCAGGCAAGCCTAGTTCAGCCGGCCCGCAATATAAGTGATAAATGTTTTTGGTCTCACTGGATTCAAACCCAGGTATCCCGTGTGAGAGGCTGCATCTTCAACCACTACACCATGGTGATATACATTCACCCTGTCGCTAGACATCATTAATCATTTTGTTAATCTGATTAATGGTTCTCATTAAGTTTACCTCCACAACAAATAGCATTTATGAACTGTATGGCTTTTGCCACTGGCCATTTTACCAGCTTATTAGTCAGTAATAGGCTTACTAGTATCCACTAACTTACTAATTGGAATAGTCATAAGAATTGAGCGATTGTTAGTGAGACTGAAGATGAACTTTACACTGCCAAAGCTATTTCATTTCATTGCACAAAAGCATGCCATGAAATGAAATAAGCAAGAACAGAAGGGTTAAAATTAAGAGACCACTGCATGTTGAACGCTTCTGTTCCTCACTAAAACTTTCCTTTTCTCAATTACAGTGTCTTGTTAAATTGCAAGTAGTTCATTTTAGTATAATTCATTGGTGGATCCATTCTGCTGAGCCTACTGGAGTTGTGATCACATGACCAATTATGTCATTCGATTGGATCATCTAGTGACCAACCTGCTCATCAAGATGGATAAGCAAATTAAGTTAGATGTCCTATCCAGGATACTTTGTCTTTCATATCTCAAAAAGAACAGTCAAAAGACCACCCGTGTGCTGGGATTACTGGTAAATCAGATGAGTCTTAAATTTACTTATGAAGAATGGAGCAGGACTGACTTTGAAGGTAAGAAATAGCCTGACTGTCACTTCTAACATTTCATTAAGGATTATAGAGGATATTATAGTTGCTAAAACACGACACTTGACTTCTCTGATGCAGCTGTAAGCCGATACTGGACAGAAAGGGAGAAACATTGTTCGTTGGACAGCCTGGACAGAGCAGCAGAGTGAAGATAGTGAATAGTGAAGATGGTGCCACCAGAGACAGGTTTGTTTATGTGTAGGAAAAAAAAACATGTTTTGAGATTATTTTTTGTTCCACTAAGAACCTTTGTTTTACATTAGATTGGAAGTGATTCATCAGTTTCCTTAAAAAAAAAAAAAGGCCACATGTAAAAATGGGTGTATACACCAATTTGGAGTGGACGTCACGGTTATGTCACTGAAGTTTGGTGGTGGCAGAAAACTGCAGGAACAAGTATATGGAAACGGGCAAGATCCTTGGACTAAAGGAAAAAACATTTCTTGTTGTACCATTGGATGACAGAATAGGAAGTTGCAAGCCATTCAACAGACAGACTGAACTGGTGAAATCATCTAGAATGCTCGTCGCTGCAGTGCTCATTTCATATCAGGCAAAGTTTTGTCCACTGTTTATCACACACAGGCAAAATCAATGATGTAGTTATAATAACAACGATAAATTAGTAACAGCAGCAACCATAAAGCTGACATTCTCAGTAGGCTATTTTACAACGATAAACACCATGGACCAACGTTAGCAACATTAGCTAGCGTGTGAGCAGAATTAGCATGCAAACAAACCAAATTGCTCATACTTAGACAGTTTAGCTTACAACACTCAATATTAATGCAAGCATTTAATAAACAATTGGGATATACAGTAAAATTATATCTATGATGTGACATTTTCTTTACAAAATAATCGGAGAAGGTGTACGGATTATCCATATTCCTATATGTTGAGAAGAGTTTACTGTCACTTTTTGCCACCAGTTCGGCTCTGTCCACAAAATGCATCACCATTGTTTACTAACAGAAAAAGGGTCGGTATCCCTTTTAATATGTATTTGAATTTATTCTAACACCTTTGGCTTCCTTATATGTGAAGAGTATGACTTCCTTTAACGTTTGGACAGCTCTTGATTTTTACAGTTTGACATTGTACCACTTGGACATTGTCAATTTATTGTGTGCTGTATTTTCACAGGCTTTGGCTAGTCGGCTGAAAGAACTCTTGGCTGAAGAGATGCTGTGGTTTACTGGGGCAACTAATATTAAAAATTAAAAACTATTTTAAGTCCATTACTTAAAATGTTTTGTTATTTCATTTTAGCTTTTCTATTGCTGCACTGCTGTGAGGTTAATATTGCAAGGTTTGATTCACTTTTACTATTTATTTTCTATTGTTATTTTTGCAATGCAGGAACCCGCAAGTAAGTCAGTCATGGAGACATTCTTTTTTTGAATTAATAGTTTTGAGAGTTTACGATTTTTTAAAAGGAAGCCTCTCCCGGCCCCTCACAGATTCATCCATGCGGCAGCTGCTTATCCATTTTCCAGAAAGAATAAACAGCGATAACCATTGAAACAATGCTCGTTTTAGTACAATGTTTTCAGGAGAACATACGGAGACCTATATCAATACACTATGGCCTTGCTATTTTGGAAAACCTAATGTATCATATAATTTTGCACGCTATATCTGTTGCCCTGTTCACTTTCATTGTAGTCGGGAGAAGGCTTTCTTTTAAAAAATCATATACACTCAAAACTGTATTAATTCCAAAAAATGATGTCTCCACAGTCCAGGATTAGGCTAGAGAATCTAAAAAAGACCCCAGGATCAAAATTAGCGAACCTTTCCTTTAAAAGTCAGGGGCATGTCCCAGGCTGGAATCATTGACTGTTGTTAACACTAGGACCTCCAAATGCCTACGGGAATTGGCGTTTGAGTTTGTAATTAAAATAAAATTGCCATTTTGAAAGCTACACCCTCCTCCTTCCATTACTTTTCCTATATACAAACGGAAAACAATTTACAGGCTATTTACCTGTTTTTTTTTACCCTCTTTTCTAACTTAATCCGCCAACAGCCCACGGCACTTGGTACCCAGGCAGCCCGCTACTGGTACCCAGGTACTAATCACCCCTCACTGAATGCATGATGTCAATGGATGAATGCATGATAATCCCAGATGAATCCCAGATGAATAAATTCTTGGTTGAATTTGAATTAACTTACAAATGAAATACAAGATTTCCATGACCATTCAACAATTTAATTAGTCTATTATTGAAACATAACACAAACGATATAGGCTATTTGATAATTCAACATTTGTAACACACATTACCGTTTTTCAATAGGAGATTCAGCATTCGTGTGTAGGCTAATTCATCAAATGTAAATCTAAAATGTAAATCTAATTAATTATTCACAAAACAAAATAACAGACATTCTTTACCAACCACCCATTACCAATTCAACAAACTTAATACACCGTTACTGTTTTTATTAGGAGAGAGAAATAAAATTGCATACACATCCAATCATCTCTCTTTGAATTTTCTCTGCTTATTTTACTGAAGACTAAGATGCTACAAAGCTATTAGGCTAAATAATTATTCACAAAACATAAGACCAACAATCACCAATTATCAATTCCGCAAACCTTACATGTTTCTGTCTTTATTAGGAGAGAGAAACAACATTGCGTACACATACTATCTCCTCTCTTTGAATTTTCTCTGCCTTTATTTACTGATTAATATTCTACAAATGTATTACTGTAAATAATAATTTTATTAGTTTACTTGAAGAGAAGGCTGTGAAGGGCAGTTATAGGCTGTAGTAATGAGGATCTGGTGTGCGTAATGATGGGAAGTCTGAGGTGATGTGATGAGGAACAGGTGTGCGCAATGGTGGAGAGTCCAGGGTGTTCTGTTAATGCGGAGCTAGCAGTCGGAGGCTGGCTTGATCACGGGAGGCACCATGACAGTGTAAGCTACTGTAAATCATCCATTGCTTTATTTTTTATCAAATCTATCATGTTTATCAAGCAACCATGCTTTTGACCTATGTGCAGCTAGTCATGCGGATATCCTTTGATCGTCGCAAACTGGTCGATATTTGTCTCTTATTTTACCTTGTACATCATCAAAGTGAGAACAAAATGAAAACTACATTTTAATGGATTTATTTTGAATAAATGAAGTGTGGTGTAATTTTAATTTTGTACATTTGTAGGGCCTCATAAATGAATGAAAATAATATAGCCTATGTTCTTAGAAATTATCATTCTATGCATTCTTTTTTAGTCATTTTTTTCATATGATAAGACCTTCAATACAAACACATTCTTGTATTTTTTTCAAATTCATTAACCATTTAAAACAAACAAATTCTGTAATTCATTATTTTTTAGACTATTCTATATAGTTTGATGGCGACCCAGTAGATGGACTGATGCTCTGGCTGGAAGGTGATGCTGCGGAGGAGAATGTGTACGCTAATAGGGCCGATTCGTATGCTAATGACCCCAAACGGCGTTTGGCTCTGGCTAATACTGTTGGTCTGAAAGGCCTGGCGTTTCTAGTGTTAACACCTCAAGGAAGGGGGGGTGGGAGTGAAACAATGGTGAGGTAGGTGTTTGTCGCAAAATTATCTAATGTCCAGTGGTGGGGTTTCCTTAACATTAGCAATGAGTAGAAGAATGGCCCATGCAATAGTTTTTGTCAATCAGGATTCTTACTGTCCTTCAATATTGATAGTTCCTTTGCGGTTCCTTTTTGTGAAAAGTCCCAACATGAACCGGTGTGTTGAGTAATTAAAGACTAGTTCTCACGACTGGCCTGGAATTGGCAACATTCATAAGAGGCATCACGATAACTAGGACTAGGAAACAGGAGTATTTGGCACAGTTTACATAAAAATGGTGGATGCTAGAGGGTTGTTTTCTCCCTGTTACGTACTCTCTACAGCCATCTCTACAGTGAAGATACACCAGTGGTAAGTTTTTGCAGATTCATGAATACTGAATAAAAAATCTTTTGACAATTGGACAGAAACCTAGCTAATGACTGTTTTGACCTTTATTCCTACACTTTGCACTTCAAAGTAATTCTTAGCTCTGTTAAAAAATTATTTTCTTTTTTCTTTGCCATTGGAGTATGATTAAAACCAAATAATATTACCCACCTGAATTAGTCAACTATGTATAATCCACACTTAAATGGCTTAAGCAAATGAATAAAATAAATCAGTGATTAGAGAATATTCAGATTAACTTATGACTTAAAGCAGTGTGGATGACACTGTTTCTCTAACTGGAGATGTGTATTATATGGAATTAATGTACAAAGGTCTAATAGAATTTTACACACTTTATGGTGCAGAAGACGGATCAGCAAACTCCATATTCAAAGACTGTGTTTAAATGCCCAGTGGGTTTGTACGGAAGTCAAAACTAAGTGATCAGGTCATATTTTCAATGATGAAAGAGAATCACACAGTTATAACTCTAACTAAAATCCACACACTTTACATTAGATATAATATTTTGGGACACATGAAAACATCATTTGACAAGAACCTCCAGTAAACTATGACAACTATGACAAGCTTAATGTCCTAAAAAGGTCCAGGTGTGATTCAGACAAGCTTCTCTAAATAAGGTTCCCTAGAGAATTAAAACAAAACACTGAGCTGAATGCCAATGCACATAGTTAAGTAGAAGCCCAACGGATCTGCATCAACACGCGTACAATACACAGAATATCAACTTTACATAACTATAACAGTTCCAACACAAATTAGAATACATATCTGTCTCTAATTATACATCAGCATTTATACATTTTATCTGTATTGTGCATACAGTTCATTCACTGGTGATGTCGTTGGGAGTTCCTAATTTGAGAAGTTCAAAATGTATTTAATACCCCTGACCGTTCAGAAAACATCCACTCGTGGTCATCAAATCATAATGTCTCATTAATTGGACCTAATAGGAAGGTCCTGGAATGTCCTTAGGACGTCTCCTGCTTGCAGGGCCTCTCAAACCATTAGCACAACTGATGTGCTCTCTCTCTCTTGCCCACATGTGAGCTCACTGCATGCAAGCTCACACGCAACTCTAATCAGAGTAGGCCTACTCTGTGAAAGAGTCTCCTCAGAAAACAGATTGCGATGTATCACCACAGTGGAGTGTATACTATAATTACAGTCCTAATCATAATCATTGTTAAAATTCTCTTTCTATCTTTCTGAGCTGGGGGACATTTATGCCAATTAATGTCATTATGGTAATTGCCAAACGCTTGCTAGCACGCAGGCAAATGCCGGCTTCGGCAATCCACGCATCCCGCTAGTTCTCATTAGCCATTGATTAGCTTCTGCTGCCACCGTAGCTAACTCACAACCACATGGAGTTAACACGTACACACGCCCATGCTTGGTGCGTGCAAGCGTGAATGTGCATGTGCGTGTGTTAGCTCCCTTACTTAGTGAGTTCACAAGAGCAAACACACCTCTAAATGTTTACCAATTGTCCTAACACTACTTCCTGTGCTACAACCACGCAGAGCTAATCAGGAAGAACTGTGATGGGTTTTGAAGAAAAAAAAAATGTATACTACAGCAAGCCTTCATGGGAAGGGATCATCGCTTTATTATCATGGTAATGTTTACAATGACAAACACACACCCACACACACTACTACAACGACTACATTTAACTTTCCTATAAACTTCAAATAATTAGTATCAGAGGAGGAATTGGTAACACGAGTGGCCTGCTAGAAGTTGCTGTTAATGTGCTAGTGTAAATACAGGACAGGAGTCACCAGTCATTTAGTAAAAATAATCATAATTCATAGGCTGTCTCTGCCAAATACTAGAGCTGGAAACATATGAAAGAGTCTGTACATTTTTAAAAGACAGGCCAATCGTTGTCCAGCAGTGAAAGCCAGAATTATTTAAGCGTTAATTGCCAATAAAAGGCATTGAATAAAGGAAAGGATTTGTTTTAACTATTTTTCATATTGGCTGTATGCCCTATGTCCTCAGCAAAAGGTTGCACAGATTGTCACATATACAGTGCAGAACACATCTTCTAAAAAATACGCTTCCTTGCTTTAGTGTCAAGTGTTAAACTTATGAGGCTATTTTCTCATAACAGTTTACATAAGCAGTGTCATCATCGCCATCATCGGCTGTTTTCCTTGCACTGAACAAAGTGTATGCAAGAGGTATTCTTTCAATTAGACTGGGTATCCGGTTGATCACTGTCAACATTCTGTATCACACTAGCAAATGTCAATGTTACTGGTTCACAATCGCTCTTTATACAAAGCATCCGTTGTATCCAACACTGTTACATGCTAATAAAGGTTTATCACACCACAGTAAGTCAGAAATGTACTGTAGGTGGAGGAGGATCGGCCAGGAGACAGTGACAGTGTGTTTGGTTTAATGTCTGTGGAGCTGAGTTACAGAGCTGGATTAATAGGGGCGTGTTTGGGTCAGAGGGAGGCAAATTACCTTTACCCTTTTTGTGTAGTTTGGAGGAATGAGTCTTCTGTTACTGACAAGAGTTAGGTGTGTTAGGGTAATGAGACTTACTGAGCTGTTACAGAGGATCATTTGCTGTCACACTGACCCCCTCACCCTCATGTTGTCACATGCACACACACAGACACTCAGTGCCTGCCCTGGCTACATAAGCGACACAATCGTCCGCTTACTAACTTGCAGCCCCTGACCAAAATACATCATTGTTAAGGAACAGTAGATTACTCTAGGGGCAATTTCTAAATTTGGTTAAGCATCAGCAGTTTCTCTTGTTATTACAGTCATTATCCATTATTCAATTAGCCCATGTCAGCTAACATTTTCTAGACTGGTAAATTAGTCTAGCCAATATCTTAACTTGTAAAAATAATGATTGAATTACCAAGCTTACACGCATGGAATGTGCACAGGGCTCCTGACCTCTGCAGGGCCCGACTGATGTTGTTTCCCACTCTCCCTTCTATTCATATCAAATTTGGAGAATTGCAGAAAAATGGAAAAGTGGCTATGTTCAAATATATGTAAAATAGTTTCTCTCCAACATACTGCAAAAGAATGAGGAATATTATCCATGCAAAATAAAAATTTTAGACATCCCCAGATGACCCCAGAAGGTCATCATGATGTGTCCTGGTTCCCATGACATCCTTAGGATATCACGATTGCGGGGATTAATATTGAGATGTATTTTATTAGTCCATACAGAATGCTGTTTATCCAACCCCGACCTTCCTGTAATATACACACTCACATCCACTCACAATCGGTATGAAATATATCAGCAGAGGGCAACCGCAGTAAAACACCTAATGAGTAGAAACGCATGAAATTAGATATAAATTGGCAAAGTCCTCTCTGCAGCTTATGATAAAACGCATAGAATTGCAAGTGACTTGCTTCAAAACGGCAACATATTTTTTATAATCCATGGCAACATGGAATTGGAGGAAATCAACTCCATCTCTTTGTCGTAAGGAGAGTGCCAATAAAACATTTACTACTATATACTTATCCTTCATTTTTGTGAATCACATCTTGCTTAGGGCTCCCAAAAGGCTAGGGCGAGCCCGGCACATAAAATGGTTTCTCACCAATGGCATATGATTTCCAGGAAAGAGCCCAAGGTACTTACACCACTAAAAGAGGGACAGAGCTACGTGTAGCTGACTCAATGCAACCATCAAAGGAATTGACACACAGTACAGGAGGGCCCACATTCACAAACTCACACACACACACACACGTGCACAAGTGCCATTGTTGAGTCCGCATTGACTGCAGGATATGAGTCATGATTATGTAATGTGTATGTTCTTGACTTTTAGCTACTTGTAATTATGTGTGAAGTCAAGAGCAGAGGGAAACATAACTAGTTAGTGTCAGGACATTATATAAGTAATTATCTCTTCATACTCTGAGGCAATGCTACATTTCAATGTCACAGGGCCTTTCCAGTAAACTAGCTAGACGCAGCTACATCTGTAGCTAATTGTGAAACACCTAACAGACAGAAATGCTCATAAACACACTATGTCACAATATTCAACCAGCAATTCAACCAGCCTCTATTGTTCACACTTGAAGAACTCAACATTGTGGCTTCCCCCAATTCCCTTTTCCCCTCTATTTAAAGGTCTAGTATAATTCAGTGTTTCTGGAAACAGGTTGATAAAGGAGGTATGGCAGAAAGTTTTACTCTATACCGTCCTAATACTTTCCCTTGCATTATGTTTCCCTTAGGATGCCATTTCTGGTCCCTTGTGCCTCTCTTCCTCATTTCCTATTCCCCTTCCCTTACTACCTCCCTACCCCTGTGATAGATTCCTGCTTTTATTACCAGTGGTCGTTCGCTAACAAGACAGCATGTGACATGGTCTCTTACTCTTCATATAAATATTTTTCAATTTAAAGGTGGCCCACTGGTGGAAGGTCTGTCCACTTAAGCATTATTTGGAAGGTATTCCTCAAGCACAGCTTAACACTGGTCGAAGGTTTTATGGACCAGTTAATTCAAATTTGAATAATTCAGTTTATCACGCAGGGTTTTTTTACACCGTCAAGTAGGCGAAAGGATGATTTCGCAGTGTGTGACACCAACTGTCAAACATGGAGAAAGAAGCGCGATGGTCTGGGGCTCTTTTGTTGGATCCAGAGTCGGCGACTCGCACAGAGTGGCATCTTGAACCAAAACGACTACCACAGCATTTTGCAGCAATTGCAATCATGAAACACTCTGGTGTATGTCTAGTTGGTCAGGGCTTCAACCAACAGCAAGATACTAACCCAAAAGAACAAGACGGTAGGCTTCAAATCATGGAATGTCCAGCACAGTCACCAAACTTAAACCCCATCAAGCTGGTTTGAGATGAACTGAGCTGAAGGGTGAAAACAAAACAACCTACATGTGCAACAGATTTGTGGGAACCTCTGCAACAGTGTTGGGAAGAACTTTTCGAACAATTGATTTCCATTGTAGAAAGAATGCCGCAAGTGTGTTCGGCTGTTATATCTGCAAAAGATAATGTTGAAAACAAATTTTACTTTGTCTAAAAGTAAAATCACCCCGTCTCATACATATCACCACCAATCACAGTGTGTTTATATGTATGAGGAGTGTCTGTTTCAGTGGGCTATGGACTCTTGTCAGTCTTCTAAACCAATGAGCTGTTTGAAAGAAGGGACTTTTCTGATAGAAGGAGATATAAGATAGATAATCAGGTTAATAATATTATTGCTCATGTTATCCCCATTTAGAACTACAGCTAAAGGCAATAATTCATCACAGCATTCCCAGGTTTAAGTAGCTGTTCCTCAAAGTTTTTTGCTTGGACCCCGATTTTGAATGTATATGCTACATCCGGGGAAAAGTCATTCATAAGCACAACATGCACTTTCAATGCAACGCTGAAGACACCCAGCTGTACTTATCTTTCAAACCAGATGATATTTGAGTGAGCCCACCTTGAGCAATGCATCACAGATGTTAAACACTGGATATAAACCAACTTCTTGCTTTAAACTCTGACAAGATACAAACAATGCGACTTTGACAGAAAGAAAATTAAAATATCAAACCTGAAGTCGTAGTTACCCTATCACACCAAACATGGTTGTAAATACCTTGGTATAACCCTAAACACTAGACTGGCCTTATATACAGTACACACATACTATGCTTATCCCCAAACTAATTCTTTCATCTCAGGAACATTTCATAATCAGACATTTTATCACTGAGCCAGATGCAGAAAATGTGGTCCCTGCATTTGTTTCATCTAGATTACTGCAATGCCTTCCTCTCCATCTGCTCAAACTCTACTATTAAAAGCTTAAAACTTGTACCGAATACAGGCAGCTCAGATTATAACCAGCACTAGAAGGCATGGACACTCCAGTTGTATCTGCACTACACTGGCTAGATGTGAAGTATCACTCTTAATTTAACATCTTACTCTTGACCTTTAAGACACTGCATGGACTTGGCCCCTCTTATCTGAAAGACACGCACATGCTCATTTTGCACACCCACAGAGAGAGCTCTGCTCCCGGGGAGCAGGTCTGCTTACTGTACCTAGATCCAGAACCAAGGTTTGGGGCAAAGCGTTCTCTTCCGGTATGGAACAGCTTGCCCTCTATGCTAAGAGGAGCAGACACCATTGAGGTATTTAAATAACTTTTAAAGACCCACTTTTTTAGACAGGCCTTTGAAAAGTGGTTGTTATACAAATAAACTTTTATGTAATTTTATTGGTATTCTGTACTGCGTTCTGTTTGCTTTGCTCTTTAATGTTGTATTGTTTTAAGGTAGTGTTTTTTTTTACATTCTAGACTTTAACTGCAGTTTAACAAAATGCTATTTTCTATTTCAAAGCACTCTGTAGAGGATGTCTTTAGCTGAGCAGACAAATTTCTGTTTGCCAAGCTCGCACTTAAAGCACGCACACACGGCACACTAATAAGACAACCCAGTTTAAAGAATGTGTATTTGGTCCGGGCAGGAATTGTTCTTGATATGTGAAATATAACATTTCCCTGCTGCTTGAGAGACATTATGGCACCTTAATAGAGCAGACATTAGAGGGATATGAGGCTGTAAGAAAATGTCAGTCCATCACTTCTCAACCTAGAGTCTATAAAGAAAGAATTATTCCCCCAATTGAGAGAGAGAACAGGTAAGAAAGACACATTGATACATTTTTGAAGGGAGTAAAAGAGTTGTGAAATATGTGTGGAGTCAGCAGGGTCTAGCCTTGAGTCAGTATTACCCTGATAACTAGAAACCCATGAGCTCTCCCTAAGCCCCACCCCTCACCTCTTTACCCCGATAGAGTAGGGCCAATTGCCATTATGGCTTTTACCCATTCCCCAAAGGACATCGTGCTGTGCTAATTTGTATTCCCACTGCCATTGAAGTTAAAGAGGGCTGCTTTTAATTTCTGGTAAAAATACAAATTACTTACGACAGCGACCAATGTCACGTTTTGTTTGGGTGTTTTGCGACAGGTATTTTGAATGGGAAGGAAAGATACCAGTCTATTTTTGTTCATGTGCAGCAGTGCAGGCTGAATTGGATAGAAGAGACAGGTGAGTACAATATAGTATCATGTAAGGAGAGTAACTTCAGCAGAGACCAGTTTGTTGAAAGAGAGACGTAATGCTATGTTTAGTCCGCCATTGTCTTGCAAGCATGCCATCTGTCTTTGTGCATTTGTTTTTCAAACTTGGAATGTACACCAAAGACTTGATTGTGCGGTATGTAAGTTAACAAGCTAACAGATTTAACAAGCTCCATTTCAGTAGCAACGTAATGTGTACCTCTCTTTGTGATAAGTATATCTTCATAAAACTGTACATTGTTGCTCTTCTGACGATAACTAAAACAAGTGATATGCTCAGATGCTTGTTTACATTAGCTAGCTGTCGTTTAGTTGCTTCATGAATTGTTCCAAACAAATTTAATGAGGAAAACTATTGAGAGTTGCTAGAAATAAGACCCAAAACAATATTATCATTGCATTATGCATGTTCAATAAGCCTAGCAGATGTATTTCTCCTGTATTGGTCTGAGGAACTGTTAGTGAGGAATCGGCTCTGAGATACTGTCGACGCTTGCAGAGTATTTTTCCCTTGTTTCCCTCAGATACATTACAATTTCAAAACTCTTTAGTACAATCTGCAATAAATCCTCTTATGTATGAAACCGCTCATTATGAATGTGTTTAATAGCATTTATTTCTTTGTGATTTCTCACTCTCTCACAGACATCCCCACTTAGACAAAAAACCACCTTGACCGACAGACCTGACAGGCTGATCTCCTGGTTCTGGTATTCATCTCTGATTAGCCTTCCTCCTATGGGTTCTGAGGAGGCTGAGCAGTAGGCCGTTAGGTCTTTCCTTTATTTGACCATTTAGGGAAAGCTTCACTGGCACATTAACAACTGACATCTAATGAAAACAGGATGATTTCTGGTCAGTTCAAAGGTTTAACTTATCTGAACAGTTTCTATGTGAAAACAGACAATTTGTGGACAAGGGCATTGGAGATTATGTCAAGAATCGCCCCTGATATACTGTTTTCATGTCATTTCACAAAATTCAACTTAAATGGTATGATTTACGCTCTTTATATTTTAATAGCATGTTTTCTATGTTGATGAAGTTCTTCTACTACAGTATATGTACATTTCATATGTACTATATGAAATGTAGGTTCATTTCACCATCAGACATAGCTTATGTAGTCTTCAATTTCAATTAACAGAATAAATCATAACTGCTCAACTCTGCTCCTAGAGAACTATCATGCTGTAGATTCTGTCTCTAACCCATTTGATTAATTATCAGAATCAGTTTTACTTACATTTTCACTTTGTATAATGGAAATATAAGTAAATGAAGAATGATGTGTAACCGGTCTTGTCTGGCACTAGTCATTTTGTGTTGCGTTCTTAGTGTTTCAGCTGAGGTGTAGAATAGAAGGACACTGCACTGCACCTGCCAGAGAGATTAGGGCCATGAGAAACTTAACAGGACACATAAGTACTGACTAACTCTGATATAAGGACAATTACATAGGACGTGGTGCCACACATCCTACCCACACACCCTACCCATACATCCTGTCCATACACCCTGTCCATTAGTCCTGATAGGATTTGTCCATGTGACTGTCATAGACTCTATGAATAGACCCATGGACCATAGGTTGGAACATACCATTGTGAGAAAGCATGTCTTTTCCTGATAATATAGGTGTGTTTTATTTCCATACTCTTGTTAAACAACACAACACTTAGGAATGGTACTTCGCTGTTTTGTGCTATGAGGTATCGTATAGCAAACATCTGGTATATATTATTGAGGGGCCCCACACCACACGATAAGTGTGTGTGGAGCCAAGTACTCAAGAGAGGACACTATACCAGGCCATATAAGGTTAGAATATGGAATACACTTATATGATTGGAAGACAGACAGATAGTGGAAGGGACGTGCTGAAGGTTTGGTCTAAAACAGGTGCATCTCAAAAAATGTGAATACAATTGTGCTCATAATTTTGCATACCCTGGCAGAAATTGTGAAATTTTGGCATTGATTTTGAAAATATGACTGATCATGCAAAAAAACTTTCTTTTATTTAAGGATAGTGATCATATGAAGCCATTTATTATCACATAGTTGTTTGTCTCTTTTAAATCATAATGTTAACGGAAATCACCCAAATGGCCCTGATGAAAAGTTTACATACCCTTGAATGTTTGGCCTTGTTACAGACACAAAAGTTGACACATACAGGTTAAAATGGCAATTAAAGGTGAATTTCCCAGACCTGTGGCTTTTTAAATTGCAATTAGTGTCTGCGTATAAATAGTCAATGAGTTTGTTAGCTCTCATGTGGATACACTGAGCAGGCTAGATACTGAGCCATGGGGAGCAGAAAAGAACTATCAAAAGACCTGCGTAACAAGGTAATGGAACTTTATAAAGATGGAAAAGGATATAAAAATACATCCAAAGCCATGCAAATACTGTTCAATCACTTATTAGGTGGAAAGTGGAAAATTACCACTTCTTACGCCAAGTCAAGGTCAAGAAAACCAAGAAAGATTTCAGCCAAAGCTGCCAGAAGAATTGTTTGGGATACAAAGAAAAACCCACAGGTAACCTCAGGAGAAATACAGGCTGCTCTGGAAAAACACGGTGTCATTGTTTCAAGGAGCACAATATGACGATACTTGAACAAAAATGAGCTGCATGGTCAAGTTGCCAGAAAGAAGTCTTTACTTGACCCTCCAGTGGTTACAGCAGAAAAAGGTGAAGGTTCTGGAGTGGCCATCCCAGTCTCCTGACCTTAATATCATCGAGCCACTCTGGAGAGATCTCAAACGTGTGGTTCATGCAAGACGACCAAAGACTTTGCATGACCTGGAGGCATTTTGCCAAGATGAATGGGCAGCTATATCACCTGCAGGAATTCGGGGCCTCATAGACAACTATTACAAAAGACTGCACGCTGTCATTGATGCTAAAGGGGGCAATACACAGTATTAAGAACTAAGGGTATGCAGACTTTTGAATGGGGGTCAGTTCATTTCTCTCTTTGTTGCCATGTTTTGTTTTATGATTGTGCCATTTTGTTATGACCTACAGTTGAATGTGAATCCCATAAGAAATAAAAGACGTGTTTTGCCTGCTCACTCATGTTTTCTTTACAAATGGTACATATATTACCAATTCTCCAAGGGTATGCAAACATTTGAGCACAATTGTATTGTCGAAAAGTTCATTTTTTTCCGTAATTCAAATCAAAAAGTGACATCTTCATATATTCTAGATTCATTACACATAAAGTGAAACATTTCAAGCCTTTTATGTTTTAATATAAAACATAAAAGGCTTGAAATGATTACGGCTTGATGATTACGGCTTACAGCTCATGGAAATCAAAATTCCAGTGCCTCACAATATTAAGAGTAAAAAATTTATAATACAGAAATGTCAACCTGAGAAGAGCTCTAAGTGTAATGAATCTAGAATATACATCGATCAGCCATAACATTATGACCACCTGCCTAGGTCCCCCTTTTGCCACCAAAACAGCTCTGACCCGTCGAGGCATGGACTCCACTGGACCTCTGAAGGTGTGCTGTGGTATCTGGCACGAAGATGTTAGCTCCAGATCCTTTAAGTCCTGTAAGTTGCGAGCTGTGGCCTCCATGGATCGGACCTGTTTGTCCAGCACATCCCACAGATGCTCAATTGGATTGAGATCTGGGGAATCTGGAGGCCAGGGCAACACTTTGAACTCGTTGTTTTGTTCCTCAAACCATTCCTGAACCATTTTTGCTTTGTGGCAGGGCACATTATCCTGCTGAAAGAGGCCAATGACGTCAGGGAATACCGTTGCCGTGAAAGGGTGCACATGGTCTGCAACAATGCTTAGGTAGGTGGTACGTGTCAAAGTAACATCCACATGAATGGCAGGACCCAAGTTTTCCCAGCAGAACATTGCCCAATGCATCACACTGTCTCCGCCGGCTTGCCCCCTTCCCATAGTGCATCCTGGTGCCATGTGTTCTCCAGGTAAGTGACGCACACGCACCCAGTCATCCACATGATGTAAAAGGAAATGTGATTCATCAGACTAGGCCACCTTCTTCCATTGCTCCATGGTCCAGTTCTGATGCTCACGTGCCCATTGTAGGCGCTTTCGGCAGTGGTCACAGCGGTCAGCATGGGCACTCTGACTGGTCTGCGGCTATGCAATCCCATACGCAATAAACTGCGATACACTGTGTGTTCTGACACCTTTCTATCAGTACCAGCATTAACTTTTTCAGCAATTTGAGCTACAGTAGTTCGTCTTTTGGATCAGACCATACGGGCCAGCCTTCGCTCCCCACGTGCATCAGTGAGCCTTGGCCGCCCATGACCCTTTCGCCAGTTCACGGCATTTCCTTCCTTGGACCACTTTTGATAGGTACTGACCACTGCAGACCAGGAACACCCACAAGGGCTGCAGTTTTGGAAATGCTCTGATCCAGTCGTCTAACACCTCAATGTTGAGGACAGAATGTTCACTTGCTGCCTAATATACCCCCACTGACAAGTGCCATGATAACGAGATTATCAGTGTTATTCACTTCACCTGTCAGCGGTCATAATGTTATGGCTGATCATGTATGAAAGTATCATTTTTCTTGAAAAATTAACTTTTCCACAATATTCACATTTTTTTAGATGCACCTGTATAAATATGCTGTTAAAGACCGGTATTTGGAGAACATGTAAGAACTATGGAAGATCAACATATTGGATTCATGCAAATAAATAAAGATTTTCCCCTGACTTTGGTTTAATGATATTGTTCATGTATCAAAAGTGGACAGAATCCAACACAAATGACATAATATATTTTTCGTTGACAGTTTCCTCTCCTGAGTGAAGTACAAGGGAAACTGCACTTCTTACAATTGCAATGAGACATAGAAAAAACAGGACTATACATTTACAATAATTGCTTATCTCCTTTAAATATATATAAACATTTATTAATAATATACAGTCCTATTTAATTAGAAATACATACTACTAACAGGCAGTGTTGGGGGTAACGCGTTACTAAGTAACGTTAACGTTACAGTAGCCAGACTAGGTAACGAGTGACGTAACGCGTTAGTTATTTAATTTAAGTAACACCTTACTAGTTATTTTTTTTAAATAAAAAACGCGTTACTCATTTTCCCTCAGTGCAACCTACGTAGCTTTAAGTAGCATTACTTTTCTCTAGTAGCATGTGGCAACAAAGGACGCAAAGATGGCAGCACCAGCTCTCCCAGATAAAAAGCATGTTACACATACCAAGGCCACTCGCCCAGCTCCCATTCATTTCAAAACGATATGTAGTGTCGACGAGCGATTTGTGCAGCGGAAGGCTGAGCTCGGCTGAGCTTCACGATTGGGAACTTCACGATTGGCTTGGGAAGCAGTTCACTATTTCGACCACATCGTTATTACCCTCGCATATACAGGTGCTGGTCATAAAATTAGAATATCATCAAAAAGTTGATTTATTTCAGTAATTCCATTCAAAAAGTGAAACTTGTATATTATATTCATTCATTACACACCGACTGATATATTTCAAATGTTTATTTCTTTTAAGTCTGATGATTATAACTGACAACTAATGAGAATCCCAAACTCAGTATCTCAGAAAATTAGAATATTACTTAAGACTAATACTAAAAAAGGATTTTTAGAAATGTTGGCCAACTGAAAAGTATGAACATGAAAAGTATGAGCATGTACAGCACTCATTACTTAGTTGGGGCTCCTTTTGACTGAATTACTGCAGCAATGCGGCGTGGCATGAAGTCAATCAGTCTGTGGCACTGCTCAAGTGTTATGAGAGCCCAGGTTGCTCTGATAGTGGCCTTCAGCTCTTCTGCATTGTTGGGTCTGGCGTATCGCATCTTCCTCTTCACAATACCCCATAGATTTTCTATAAGGTTAAGGTCAGGCGGGTTTGCTGGCCAATTAAGAACAGGGATACCATGGTCCTTAAACCAGGTACTGGTAGCTTTGGCACTGTGTGCTGGTGCCAAGTCCTGTTGGAAAATGAAATCTGCATCTCCATAAAGTTGGTCAGCAGCAGGAAGCATGAAGTGCTCTAAAACTTCCTGGTAGACAGCTGCGTTGACCTTGGA
>JACXGI010014146.1:0-19566 GCA_016801175.1 Esox masquinongy | reverse complement strand
GATGCCCCACGAGGTGAGATCTTGCATGGAGCCCCAGACCGAGGGAGATTGACCGTCATCTTGAACTTCTTCCATTTTCTAATAATTGCACCAACAGTTGTTGCCTTCTCACCAAGCTGCTTGCCTATTGTCCTGTAGCCCATCCCAGCCTTGTGCAGGTCTACAATTTTATCCCTGATGTCCTTACACAGCTCTCTGGCCAATGTGGAGAGGTTGGAGTCTGTTTGATTGAGTGTGTGGACAGATGTCTTTTATACAGGTAACGAGTTCAAACAGATGCAGTTAATACAGGTAATGAGTGGAGAACAGGAGGGCTTCTTAAAGAAAAACTAACAGGTCTGTGAGAGACGGAATTCTTACTGCTTGGTAGGTGATCAAACACTTATGTCATGCAATAAAATGCAAATTAATTATTTAAAAATCATACAATGTGATTTTCTGGATTTTTGTTTTAGATTCCGTCTCTCACAGTTGAAGTGTACCTATGATAAAAATTACAGACCTCTACATGCTTTGTAAGTAGGAAAACCTGCAAAATTGGCAGTGTATCGAATACTTGTTCTCCCCACTGTATTTGTTTATGACACTATTCAGTTGTGCATATGCGCAAGAAAAAATTCCTTCTCCTCGCTTTCATTAACTTCTAATAGAGATATCTCCTCCCATTTTCCAATTATCTCTGAGCTGGCGTCTAGCTATTGAACAAGACAATATGCTGACCATTTTGACGCGCTTGCCATGGGTGTTCATCAAAACACAGCATGAGGTGCACTAGCAATCGGAAGGTAAGACCAGTGCCAAGTGGGCACAAGGTCTACAATAGTAGTGTGCCATGGCCTTAAGATCAAGCTGAATAACCATAATACAATTTTTTCACTGCTTTTTTTGTTCATATTTACCTTGGGTACCAATAATTCTGGAAGGCACTATATGTAGTCAAGTGGGGGGCCGATTTAGAATCCAAATACCCAGTAGTTTTATGGCTTTCCACTTCAGTGAACATTCCCATCCGTGTCTTTCACAACAAATGTTTTTTTTAAAAATTTTGAGTTTGAGCACAGAAAAAGAACAGCCTCCATCTCAAAATGCTCTTTTCTGTTTATGCAGTTCCATGACAAAACACTTACTGGTGTCCGTGGCCAAGAGCTCCATTTTCTAATAATCTGACCAATATGTCTTTCACACCAATATGTGAGGGGATTATATATAGTTTAATATGATGTTTATTTTTGTATTGTGTTTATTCATTTGTTTATTTATTTTTTAATACTTTACATTATTAATGTGGTCCTGTGTATTGTCCAATTGTCTTGCAAACATCATTGAATTTACCAGGTTAAATAACTTAAAATGAACAAGAGATAAAAATGTCAGCCTAGTTGCTAGGACACAGTTAAACAACCCTGGTCCTGGAGTGCCAAAGGGATTTCAATGAACAAAAACAAAACAAAATTAAAGCTGCAAGCAGCATTTAGCGGGTTTCAGCACTGAAGCTACTAATAGCCAGATTGCATTTTTTTTTCCAACTCCATAGTTGCAAGCAATACGACATCTATGGTTTTCCGTTCCTATAGTACCCCCATGTGGCCAACTTGAAACATCATTCACACAAAGTAAAGACAAACCTGATCATGTGCACCAAATGTAATCTCACTGAGTAACAAAGAACAATAGATAGTGTTATGGCTATTATGTTTGGCTGTTTGGCCAAACAATGTATTTGCAGGTTACATTGCAATTGTTTTCAGGACATTTAACTCAAATGGTATAATACAATATTCTTCATCAGATAAATATGGATACTTCAAATGTCTGACACTATCAGAACAGTACAACACCTTAAGCACCAAACAATGTAACTAGGAAGTTGTTTGAATTTTTCAGAATGTAATAAATGTACCCTAATCGCATTGTAAATGTAACTGAATGGAAGTTTGTCAGCGCAGAGCATATTAATGATTTCAACTTTTGCTTGTTGTAGGATAATGATGGGGTCAGAACAGATAATCATTATTATTTTCAAAGGTATGTTTACTTAAGTATGCGTATTATTTTGATCAACAAAAGACTATTACAGGTGGCATCAAAAAAAACCAATAACTTTCCAGATTTTAATTTATTTGGAAAATACCCTCCCTATTCTTATTGTAAAAATATGTTGACTTTGGTAGGGCATGGGCATAAAGCTCATGTGTTGTTGTTAAATTAGATTTCATTTTAATTTAACTGCCATGTCTACAATTAAAAGGTGTAATTGATAATTTTAGCCCTCAGAAGTGGAATTGTAGAAACAAATGAAAACAGAAATTACTCAATTACTGAGAATGGATTATCTACTGAGGCGTGAACACATAACACTCTCTTTACCAAAAGCAAATTTTTAATAGATAAAGCATTAGTTATAATGTTCATGTCACCAGAATGATTTAAAGTAACTAACGCTAGCTTAGGCTGAGGCTTTGCTAGCAATTACGAGCATAGATTAGCTACCGAGGCTTGAAAGCATGACACCTAAATGGTCATTTCTGAATCTCTAAATGGTCAAATTATTATTAGCTAAACCGTATGTTATAATGTTCATGTCACCAAAATGATTTTAGATGGACTAATGTTAGCTTAAACTGAGGTTAGTTAAATATATTTCCGTTAGCTAACGTTACTAGTTAACTAATGTCGATAGCATTTATCGTTAGCCATTTTTTGACTCTGCTAGGTAATTTTTTTTTTAATGAAATAATCATGGCAACATTGCATTGCACTAAATATTTACCTATAGTAGCAAGTCACTGTATAAATGAAAACAGTGGATTAATTAAGTACTGAGCATAGATTAGCTACTGAGGCTGGAATTCATAACACCATATCTAAAATGCAAATTAAAAATAGCTAAACTTTCAGTTATAATGTTCATGTCATCAGAATAATTTTAGATGGAGTAACTAGCCAGACTCCTAAAAAAAAGACACTAGCTGCTAACTAATGAGGCAATATGAATTCCATGTACAGTATAGTGTGTTGCATTGGGGTTTAAAGAGGGACAACAATATATTGTTTTGCTGGATGTTGCACAGTGCCCCATGATTGCAAATTATATTTGTAATTTTACAAACTCTCCTGAGTGTTTTGTACAATACATTCACAGCGGTACTGAAGAGTGTTTCCGCAAGAAGTATCCCATGTACATTACAGTGGGGGGATGGAAAATAAGGCCTTTACACACTGCATTGTTCCAGGCTAAGACTGGCCCTGGGTTAGCTTAGCCTGTGTTCACACAAGAGTTTGTCAACCCTAGGCTAAGGATTCACACTTGTGTTCCTAAGCCCTGGGCTAACGGACAAATACAACACAATGCCATTTTACATTGTATGATTAGCTGCAAATGTTGCGTTCTCTCTGGCATGCGAATAATGTTACTGTAGCCTATATCACTGACACATGATCAATGTTACACTACCACGATTCAATTAACGACTTGACATCGACTGATCAAGATGCCCACCCTGTCGGTATTTGCTTGAACAACTTAGTTAAAACTACGCAAAGAAAGAGAAAAACTTTAGTCTACCTTAATTATTTCGATATATTTGCTGGATTTACATCCAAAGCAAGCTGCAATAACTACTTCGCTAAGATAGAGCAGTTATAATGAAACAACAAAACTTTGCAGAGTGAAAGGACCAAAACAGACGAAGCTGTTGGTAACGGTGCGCGTCACAAGCATATGGAAATTAAGTGAAAGGGCAGCTTTTGTGATTGGACAATAAAAGTTATGGTTTGTTCTTGACCCTGGTTCACACTGGTTATTTTGTCACAATTTTTCTGGGGCAAGCCCTGAAAAGTCAGTGCTAACACTGCTCCAGAGCATGGCCAGCTAGCCCTAGGCTAAGGGTGGTGCTTTCCCACTTCAAAATATGCAAGTGTGAACACTTGCTTAGCCCTGGGCTTAGGAGGCCCTTAGCCCAGGGCTTAGGATGCTATTAGCCCTAGGCTAAGGTGCAGTGTAAACACATCTACAGTGATTGGACGTATTGCACAATCAATCTCCAAAGCAAATGAGCACAAGCAAATAAAAAACAATAACATCAAAATAGGATGTTTTATATTAGATCATGTTCTCTACATTAGCTTATATAAGCTCTAACCATTTATTCTGTGCTCCATCTTATAATATTCTTTAACCTATGTAAAGTTTTATTGAAATTGTAATTTTGCTTAATTTATAATTTCCCCCACATAGATTTTCCTTTGAAAATGT
This sequence comes from Esox masquinongy, assembly GCA_016801175.1. Classification (NCBI taxonomy): domain Eukaryota; kingdom Metazoa; phylum Chordata; class Actinopteri; order Esociformes; family Esocidae; genus Esox; species Esox masquinongy. The sequence continues at coordinate 15,311 of JACXGI010014146.1, read as the reverse complement.
AGCCTACACAACACAAATTACAAACACACCACAGACCTTAATTTTGAAGGCAACATATGAAAATCGGAAGTCTTATTGTTGCTGACTAATCTCTAATGTAGAGTGTTACTGTTGCTACCGAAGTTAAATAAATAATAGGCCTGCAAGTATAGAGCGGAATAGTTGTTTTTAACCGTTCAAATAGTGCAATTCGTTTAATGCCAACTCCTTTACATGAACCGTACACAATCGGTTGCATGGATATCGTGGAGGTAGTAACAGCTGGCCACAATCAATGACATGCGGATACTTAATCACAGAATTCGCAAACTCCTCTTCAATTTCGCAGTTCGAAATCGAACCTAAACATTTTCTAACTAGAATCGATATCGGTATACCCCTATATCCGCATGTCAGTGTATTTTCTAAGACCATATAGTGTAATTTAAATGACAAAGTAATCATACCCTCTTGAAAGTCATTAGCCGCTGAACAACTTTTGTACATGGCAGCTACATTTATCTACTACCTTGCTGGTTAAAACGAACTATTAGCTGGTTACAGTCCTAACCTGCTTCCCAGTCAAGTAACCAAAACAAACGTGTTGGACGGGCATTTGATTTCCAAAGTGGGGCACTTTATCCTTACCAATAATGATTAGTAACTTCAGCACGATGGACGCAAAGCTAATATTCCTAGCATGTACGGCTGCCTAATCCTATGGGCTATTAGGCTATTGTTATTTGACGTAACCATCCCATATTCACAGTGACAGTGGAATAAAGTGATTTAACAAGAGGCTTACAACACTAGTAATTACGGAAACAAGAATACATGGCGAATGAAACCATCAAGGATGTACAGTACCATTATGCAATATGACAGGACGCAGCAACACAGACATCGCAAAGCCCAAATCAACGATATTACAGGTACCAAAGAAATAAGAACGTACTCACAATAACAATGTTCCTTTGACGCTGTAAGCCAGGTGTACTTTTCGTAGTTGAACGATTGAAAGTGCCACACAAATCATTTCACACAAATCCTTTCCCTAACTGATACAGTTGGTTCCTCACAATTTCCATGTTTTCTCAAATAAGGCTTTGCCAGTAAATCAGACAACAAATCAATTTCTTCTCCTCCATTGTGCGTTAAAAAGACAACAGGTCTCAGTACAAATCTAAACAAAAAGTCTAACAGAAAGCACTGCATCTACTACATCCATACCCTGAACGGTTGTTAGTTGGGGGTTTGGTCGACCCTTCCTCACAATTTCCATGTTTTCCCGAAAAAGGCTTTGCCAGTAAATCCGCCACCAAATGCATTTCTTCTCCTCCATTGTGCATAAAAAAGACAACAGGGCTCAGTACAAATCTAAACAAAAAATCTAACGCAAAGCACTACATCTAAAAATCTCAACCTCACTAAAGAAAGTTAAAATAAATCTTAGATATTCCTACATTACGTCCTAACTAGTTTTATCTCAGTTATGTAGCTGGCTCTTCGATCACACCACCTGAAAAATGCGCACGCAGGCAAGCTAGAAGACTGCTACGTGCCAAAGGCCAGGCTCATTATGGCGAACTCGAAATCTGATTGAAGAATATGACAATCAACAACCTCCTCCCCATTTGCTTCAACAGAAGATGGGATTAACTCGAAATTCTATAGGTCTCAGGATACATTTTCACCCGGAGACAGCACATGTGGAAAATTGGATTGGATAAAAGCTCTGATTTATCTGAGCTGCACTGGAAACAGCACAATCGAGGGAGAGAAAAGCAATGAAACTACGTCAGTAGACTGATGGGAACGAACTTTGTAAAACACATCTAGCGTTGATAAAAATATGATATTATGATATAATATCATATTTGGAATATGATATATTAAATTATAAAAATATAATTTTCTAATTCTCATATCACTAGGCCAGCAAAAAAGGCCTCTGGTCAGCAGCGGTTTCGAAAAATATCTTATTGTATAACAAATAATAACTTTATCAAGTAGTCAATGTTCTGTAATTATTAGCGACATAAAATGTTAACTAGCGTCATTAATTACCGTTTCTGAAATTTCCGACGTAGTTAAAAAATACAAACCCATTCCCAATCATCGTCTACCTTACTATTTTGTTCAATTGCATTATATTTCATTTTTATTGATGTTGCAAATGACAGACTAGAGCGTTTTACCTACCTTACTTGCCATCCAGTAAAGAAAAAAGACTAATCAACTTAACATTACATTATGTCTGGTCTGCCGCACATGTGGTATTTCACGATTTGCAACTTGTCTGCTAAAGATTGTTTATCAAACAAAGTCAGATACAGGTGACAAGATGAGTGACTCAGAGACAGGAATGTAATCAAGATTTGAACTTCCGGTCAGATTGGTGAATCGTCTTGTTCAACCATCTTTGATCGCAGAGACATTTGGTCCTAGAATTCAGTGGAATGATAACAAAATTGGCTGCGCTTTTAAACAGTATTTAGCTAAACAAGCTCAACATAACCTTCATAAAGGTGTTTTTCACTGATTGTATTTGTCCATTACTAAATATGCAAGAATCGGAATTCATTATTTTTCACCATCTTTAGTGAAATGTTGTATAATCACGTAAATAAAGGCATTATTAACACACAAGCCATTGTTTGCTGGTTAGCCCATCTTTTATTGATAAGACAAGTGGAGTGACCCTGAGGAAAATAACGTCTTAGAAGGTTGATGAATAAATATTCAGTATACTCTTTAACAGTACTCCTGCCCTAAATAGTTCCAAATATAATTTTAACCAGCTGAAATCAGAATACTGCTCCATAACTAATAAGCAACATGGTGTTTATGGGCTGCTGTGGTGGCAATTTTTGTTGTCATAAAATTCTGGAATTGTCAGTGCATACTGAAATAATATGCATTAAGAAATCACGCTGAGGGGCCTTCAGTGATATTTTAAAATGTACTTGTGAAAAGGTTTAAATCTGTCATTTGATGCTACAGAAGTAGCGTTTGAAGCATTTTTCACAAAATCAGAATTGCTGAAAAACCATTACGCCCGACTTAATGGGTCCCAATTGCAAATATGTTCCTTGGGAGGAGATGGACTTATATACCTCTTTTCAAGATTTTATTTTAAACATGGTGAGTGTGGTGAGCTTGCAAATGTGGGGAACCCCAATAGCGCCACCGTGTGGTTGATAAAAAAATCTCTGCTGTTATTTTTTCCGTATGGTCCTTGTCAACATACAGTGGGGAGAACAAGTACTTGATACACTGCTGATTTTGCAGGTTTTCCTACTTACAAAGCATGTAGAGGTCTGTAATTTTTATCATAGGTACACTTCAACTGTGAGAGACGGAATCTAAAACAAAAATCCAGAAAATCACATTGTATGATTTTTAAATAATTAATTTGCATTTTATTGCATGGCATAAGTGTTTGATCACCTACCAACCAGTAAGAATTCCGGCTCTCACAGACCTGTTAGTTTTTCTTTAAGAAGCCCTCCTGTTCTCCACTCATTACCTGTATTAACTGCATCTGTTTGAACTCGTTACCTGTATAAAAGACATCTGTCCACACACTCAATCAAACAGACTCCAACCTCTCCACATTGGCCAGAGAGCTGTGTAAGGACATCAGGGATAAAATTGTAGACCAGCACAAGGCTGGGATGGGCTACAGGACAATAGGCAAGCAGCTTGGTGAGAAGGCAACAACTGTTGGCGCAAATACTAGAAAATGGAAGAAGTTCAAGATTACGGTCAATCTCCCTCGGTCTGGGGCTCCATGCAAGATCTCACCTCGTGGGGCATCAATGATCATGAGGAAGGTGAGGGATCAGCCCAGAACTACACAGCAGGACCTGGTCAATGACCTGAAGAGAGCTGGGACCACAGTCTCAAAGAAAACCATTAGTAACACACTACGCCGTCATGGATTAAAATCCTGCAGCGCACGCAAGGTCCCCCTGCTCAAGCCAGCGCATGTCCAGGCCCGTCTGAATTTGCCAATGACCATCTGGATGATCCAGAGGAGGAATGGGAGAAGGTCATGTGGTCTGATGAGACAAAAATAGACCTTTTTGGTCTAAACTCCACTCGCCATGTTTGGAGGAAGAAGAAGGATGAGTACAACCCCAAGAACACCATCCCAACCGTGAAGCATGGAGGTGGAAACATCATTCTTTGGGGATGCTTTTCTGCAAACGGGACAGGACGACTGCACCGTATTGAGGGGAGGATGGATGGGGCCATGTATCTCGAGATCTTGGCCAACAACCTCCTTCCCTCAGTAAGAGCATTGAAGATGGGTCGTGGCTGGGTCTTCCAGCATGACAATGATCCGAAACACACAGCCAGGGCAACTAAGGAGTGGCTCCGTAAGAAGCATCTCAAGGTCCTGGAGTGGCCTAGCCAGTCTCCAGACCTGAACCTAATAGAAAATCTTTGGAGGGAGCTGAAAGTCCGTATTGCCCAGCGACAGCCCCGAAACCTGAAGGATCTGGAGAAGGTCTGTATGGAGGAGTGGGCCAAAATCCCTGCTGCAGTGTGTGCAAACCTGGTCAATAACTACAGGAAACGTATCATCTCTGTAACTGCAAACAAAGGTTTCTGTACCAAATATTAAGTTCTGCTTTTCTGATGTATCAAATACTTATGTCATGCAATAAAATGCAAATTAATTATTTAAAAATCATACAGTGTGATTTTCTGGATTTTTGTTTTAGATTCCGTCTCTCACAGTTGATGTGTACCTATGATAAAAATTACAAACCTCTACATGCTTTGTAAGTAGGAAAACCTGCAAAATCAGCAGTGTATCAAATACTTGTTCTCCCCACTATACGTACCAAGTAGAATTATTATACCATTATCCTTGTAGGAGATGTGTCTATATATGTGCAAAACCACGCCCCATCACATGTTCATTGGTCAATAGCATCCATATTTTTTAACATACTGGCGTGATTGATATAACTTTTGAAGACCATCGTCCATAGATGCCAAATATCAAAGTGCGTGAAGATCGGAAATTTGTTGCCAGAGAAGTTAATTTTTGTGTTTTTCACAAATTCAAAATGGCCGCCAAACCATTAAAGCAAAGTTAATGAGTCCTAATGGCAAATATGTTCCTTGTGAGGCGGTGGACTTATCTACCGCTTTTCATGGTTGTATCTCAAACGGAGTGAATATGGTGACCTTGCTAATGTGAAAAACCTCAATAGTGCCACCGTGTGGTTGATAAAAAAATCCTTGCAGTCATTTTTTCTGTATGGTCCTTGTCAATATACGTACCAAGTAGAATTATTATATCATTATCCTTGTAGGCGATGTGTCTATATATGTGCAAAACCACGCCCCCTCACATGTTCATTGGTCAATAGCATCCATGTTTTTTCACATAATGGTCTGGCTGATATAACTTTTGAAGACCATGGTCCCTAGATGTCAAATTTCAAATTGCGTGAAGATCGGGCATTTTGGTGCCAGAGGAGTTTATTTTTTTGTTTTTCAAAAAATCCAAAATGGCGGAAAATCCATCATGGCGGACTTTATGGGTCCCAATGGCAAAAATATTCATCATGAGGAGATACACCTATGTACCAAGTTTCAAGACTCGAGGTCACAAGGGGTGGGCGCGGTGAGATTGCAAGCGGTGGGTGCGGTGAGATTGCAAAAAAGTGCAACTTTGGAGGCTTGTGACAGCGCCACCATGAGGCCGACATGCATGCCACTGCACCAGAAGTTGCGGCCCTTGGCCCTTTACTACCATAAAAATTTGGGCACCTTTAAGCCATTTAATCTCACGGGAATTTGCAAAAAAACACCCTTTTTTCCCAGAAGAATAATAATAATAAACCGGAACAAACACAATAGGGTTTCACCAGTGAACTGCTGAAACCCTAAAAAGTAATTGAACTACCGTGGTTGGTTTGTTGGGACAAAATCCTGAAGCGCCTGATGCACTTGAGGAACAGGATTTTCTACCCCTGCCCTAAACCTTGTTCAAAATAAGTTTACTAGATCAATGATTTTTAACTCCAGATCTTGGGACACAAAGTTGCGCTGTTTTTCATTCCAGCTTTTCTTTGTATTTTCACATATTGCATTTGCTATGCAGCTTTAATCCATAACCCATAGTATTGACATACCAGCAGCTGATTCTACCTCCATGGCCTCTGCTGCAGGCTGCTCCACAAGTGTCTCATCTACGTGTGTGAAGAAAAACGGTTTGTCTGAGGCTACCATTAGCCCTTTTCCTTGGGGCTCCACCGCTGCGTAGTGGGGCACTGATTTTCCTCTTAGCTCCCTCCTCTTCCTCACTTCGTACTTCTGACCTGCAAAATGGGAACACAGAATCCATGTATTAATAGAATTTGAGTGCAACAGATTTAATTGTCCTACCTGGCCATTTTCTCATTTGGTCAGATGCTGCAACCCTTTAACAAGTCAAGGGAAACATTGAGGAGCTGGATATCTACCTGATCACTCTACCAAAACTAATGAATTTCTGATGCTCATGATTCCTGTAATACAGTTGTATACCTTGGCATTGTGCCCACTTTTTCACCAGCTCCTGCAAGGTAATGAGAAAGCCTCTCAACACGGGGCTTCCTGTAGGTGTCATTTGGATTGGATTACTGAGCTCAAAAATGTCCTAGTACTGCGCTATCAGAAAAAGTGTTGTTTTTATGCACAACAATCAAATCCATTAGCAAATGCTTTATAGAATGCATCCTAATCTTTAATATTGTTGGGTGGCTTGGAGCTGTAGTGAAAACAAGTCAGAACCCATTGAACTTGGTAATAAGAATTAGTGGGAAGTTTCTTTGAGAAAGCCAGGAACCCCTAAGTGACATCTACAAAAAGTGAGGAAAAAATTGCCTCAGACATTATGCACTATCCTAAGGAGCCCATTAAGGGTCATGGCAGAAAAGAAAAAAGTGATAAAATATGGTAGAGAAAAAGAAAATCTGCCAAATCCGTTCCCTCAAATTATTTTTTTATCCATTCCCTAAATGTTTTTATTCATTCCCTCAATGTGTTTATCCATTCCCTTAACTTTTTTATCCTTTTTTTGCTGTATAATGTTTAATGATTGATAATGTTACATGCTGGTAACTGACCCTGACTATGCAATACCTGACTATGTAATTATACGATAACCCATTAAATGTCTGCCATCTTGGCATAAGTGACCAAAATGTGAATATAGAATCAAAGGACTCATTTTAAAGTAAATAAGTAATTTAAGAAAGTAACGCCTTACTTTCTACAGCAAATAAGTAACATAGCAAGTTACTTTATGGGACCTGTAACTACTTACTCTAATTAGTTACTTTGAAAAGTAACATTCCCCAACACTGCTCCCGTTAAAACAGATGTGGCTTCTCAGTTCGAGGACTCCCTGGTTAATGTGACACTCTTTGGAGAAAGTACAAAAATAAAAGGCGATTGGATGACCAACAGAGAGAGGTGCAGCAAACTTGAAGGCCGGGGAACATCTATTACAACTGAGCGCAATAGATTATTGTTAGGGGAAAAGTCCTCAATCCCCCAGTATACAGCAGAGCCTTAACCATACTGTTTAGTCTATTTTGCATACACTTTTAATTCAGCATCACCAGGGGAGATTACTTTTCTTACCTTGTTGTATTATTTTATCCCTGCATTCAATTATAAAGATCCTTTGTTGCATTTCTCCTTCAATCTGCGCCCTGGTTCAAATTTTATTCCACTTTCCCCATAAGGTTTTCACTCATTGGGTACAAATCGTTTACACGTTGTTTATCATTACCTGGTGCAGAAGGCTGGAGTTTACTCTATACTGACTAACAAAACCATCAAGAAAAATTCAGAGATGAGTTGCAGGGCAGATCCTCTGATCTAGGGCTGGGCGATATCAACAATCACAGTATTGCGATAAGTGGACCCAATTACTTCGATAACAATAGTAGTTAAAATAGGACATATTGTGTCACTTTTGGATGATTGATTGACAGTAGGTGGGACTTCCGGTTTGTGGGCGGGACTTTTATGTTCAGGGTGGTACTTCCGGTGTGATGTATGTTCCTGGGTGGGACTTCTTGTGTGACGTATGTGAGGGGTTGTAACTTCCTGTATGAAGTATGCATGTCCGGGGGATGAAATATGGTATGGGGGTGTGTGGTATGTAATTTATGGTGGCTTTGATGTTTAACAATAGGGCACCAGGGTTCAGGGATGTTAAATTCCTATGGCATAAGATGTTATGATATGTAGTGTGATGTTTGCTGTTCAACAAAATGGCACCAGGGTTCTGGAATGGTTAATCTTACATGCAATCGATGTTATGACAAGTGTGTACAACAGATGATCTATAACCAGTGGGTGGTACGTTTCTAGTTTTACAGTGCTTGTGTAACATGGGTTTGTGCCATTTTAACAAGTACAGAATTTCTTGTGCAAGATATAAAGAGGGATTCGGGACTTACGATTTCGGAAAATTTCTGTCCATTTATTATTTTAATATGAAATGGGTCTTAAGATCAGATCCACCCATTGTAATGGTCCACAAAAATAGAAAATAATCCTTAGCACAAAATACAATACATTCAGGTTGATAAACATCCATCGGTTTACACTAGGTTTGTAAACCACCATAGTACTACTTAATACATACATTGTGTGGGCGACATTAGTATTCTAAAGGAAAATCAGACCTGGGTCGAGCAGACATTATGGCTTGGTTCATTGTGTTATGGTTGGGTTAAAAACAGTATTAAAAATAAAACTGCTGACTTTGGTACATGTGTATGCATGATCAATGATTATACGTGAAATCAGAATGGGTATTTTAGGTCAGCATTAACCTCTGAGTTGCATTATAAGGCAAAAAGTTACAAACATAACCAGAAGGTGGAGTTTAAATTTGCATGAACAACGCTGATTCATTGACAGCATAAGATAGGTTATTTCTGGTAAACAAAACATTTGTAAATGCGTTGATAGAATATAGGCATGAGGAACTTAACACAATGCATATGAGCTGACTAACTCTGAGCAAAGGACAATAGATGGGATGTGGTGCTGGGCCTGTTATTGATGAGCCCCACACACCCTACCCACACACCCTGTCCAAACCTCCGGATAGGAGTTTTCCATGTGACTGTCATAGACTCTATGTATAGACCAACCATGGACTGTAGGTTGGCACATACCATTGTGAGGAAGCCTGTCTTTACCTGATGATACGCATGTATTTTAGTTCTATTCTCTTGTTAGAGGAGTGGTGCTTCGTTATCTTGTGCTATATGAGGTACCGTATCGCACGCAGTTGGTATCCACTATTGAGGGGCCCCACACAACCTGATAAGCGTGTGGAGCCAGGAACTCAAGAGGGGACACTACCAGGCCATGTAAGGTTAGGATATAGAATACACGTATGTGAATTGGAATTGAAGACAGCCAGATATCCAATCCAATAATGTGATTGGAAGACAGTCAAATATTGGAGGGGATGTGCTGGAGGATAATGATTGGCTATGACCACTGACCGCCTCTTATGTGTATTGGCATAAAAGACTGTGTTAACTTTGTAATTATTGGAGAACGTAAGAACTATGGAAGATCAACATCTTGGACTCATGCTAAAAAAAGATTCTCTCCTGACTACCGGTTGCATTAATTTTGTTCATGGATCAAAAGTGGACAGAATCTAACAGCGTCTTATCAAATTGTACAATGGGGATTAACGCAAGAATGTTGTCTACAAATTGGTAGAATTGTTTAACAGGCAGCGATGCTTACGAACTCTATTGTGTGCGCATGTGCATATGCATGCGTGTGTGTGTGGGGATGCGAAACTTCCGGGTATTGCAGCAAGAAATTAATTCTGATTTTTGTATGATGTATTATAGACTTCTGTCGTTTTAAAAAAAGATTTGCAAGATTTTGTACATTTGCAAGTGTAAGTATGCGGATGAGTTTGTCCTTAATAGATAAAATGAAATGACGCGATGTCGCCACAAAGACGTGATAACTAACGAGAACGGGGTTCCAACCGGACCGGAAGTATCAAATGTAAACAAATACCTGAACTAAATAGTTTAGCTTCATCCGACCGTATCACAATGGTATTTAATGGTATAGTTCTGAAGTGGTGAACGGCGATGTGTAACCAATGACAAAGTTAAGAGGCGTAACGCTTTGGAGGCGTCCAGGTTGTGTAGTCATTATTAAATCAGCGGCTGACAGAAGAGTGCTGTGTAGGCCGTTTACATAGTAAGTACAAGTTATTTTATTTTAAATAATTGTTTTGAATTGTGTTGCAATTATAAACGCTAACAAATGACACATTTGAACTTAGGAATGTATAAAACAATTACATATTGAAAATGATGGGGCAATCCAAACATTAAGCTTTTATAGCTTTTATGCTGTATTGATATATTCTCGTCAGAGGCCAGATATTCAAGCCAATGGATTGAGCTGTTTGAGAATACACTCCAGGCACAAAAATTCAAGTAGCTCAGCTTTGTTTGATGGCTTGTGACCATACATCTTCCTCTTGGTCAAATTCCAGAGGTTTCAATGGGGTTCAGGTCTGGAGATTGGGCTGGCCATGAAGGGTCTTGATCTGGTGGTCCTCCATCCACACCTTGATTGACATGTCTGCGTGGCATGGAGCATTGTCCTGTGGAAAAAACAATTCTCAGAGTTGGGGAACATTGTCAGAGCAGAAGGAAGCAGGTGTTCTTCCAGGATAACCTTGTACTTGGCTTGATTCATGCGTCCTTCACAAAGACAAATCTGCCTGATTCCAGCCTTGCTGAAGCATCCTCAGATCATCACCGATCCTCCAACAAATTTCACAGTGGGTGCGAGACACTGTGGCTTGTAAGCCTCTCCAGGTCTCCATCTAACCATTAGACGACCAGGTGTTGGGCAAAGCTGAAAATTTGACTTGTCAGAGAAGATGACCTTACTCCATTCCTCTACAGTCCAATCCTTATGGTCTTTTGCAAACTTCAGCCTGGATCTTCTTTACTTCTCATTGATGAAGGGCTTTTTTCTAGCTTTGCACGACTTCAGCCCGGACCCTAGGAGCCTGTTTCGAACCGCCCTCACCGTGCACTTCACCCCAGCTGCTGTTTGCCATTCTTTTTGTAGGTCACTTGATGTCATCCTACGGTTGTTGAGTGACATTCGAATGAGTTGTCGGTCATCTCTGTCGTTGAGTCGTTTTCGCCCTCCGCCGGTCTGTAGCTTTGTTGTCCCCCATTGTCTGTTGCTTGACCTTGTTCTTATGAACCGCCGTCTTTGAAATTTTCAGGATGGAAGCAACCTGACGCTCACTGTATGACTCTGCCAGTTAAGCCAGAATTGAACCCTTCTTTTCCTCACTCAAAGCTTTTCTTTTCTACTCTTTTGTCATGCTGAATAGTTTTTTTTTTTTTCAAATTACCTTTGAGGCACTGTTTTTGCCATCCAGCTGGTCCTATTGCAAGAGGACAGTGATGACCACAGCAGTGGTTTTTATACTTTCCATCGTTCATCGGTTCAGGTAATCACCTAATCAGTACCTCATTAAGTAAAATGAGGTGTGCCTGTGTTGGAAATTAACAGACACTGGAATGGAATGGCTGCCATACATGTAGCGATGCTGATTTAAGAAAAATTAGGAGGGGTCTCCTAATTTTTTCCAGAGCTGTATATGGAAAAATAACTTGTATAATTAAAATGAGTTGAAATATGAGCTGTATATCACATTAACTGTGTTAAAAAAGGCTGAGTACAACTGTGCCATATTGCAATGCAGTTAAGACATTCTGCTAACTAAATTAGTGTAATTAACATGAAGAAGTACCTCGATAACGATACAAATTGTTATCGAGGTAATTGGGTCCACTTATCGCGATACTGCTTTTTTTAATATCACCCAGCCCTACTCTGATCCTACCCTTCAGGACTACCTCCACAGAAGTACAGCTTTTAACCCAAGGTGCAAAGCCCTCCCTCCCTTGGATACTTACACTTGTCTGAACATTTGTAGTGATCTGGGCACAGAGATTGTGAATCCCTTCTTTGAGAATTAGTGGCTTAGTGGAAGTTTAACAAGGGCAAGTACCCTAATGTCACGAAGTTGCCAAGTTGTTACCTTGCTGTTCCACAAACCCAGAGCACTGCCATCTCGAAAATATTCTAGTTTTCTTTTTTCTAATAAAGACCTTGATTTTTGATGAGTAATATTGTTTTTCATTTAAGAAAACAAAAAGTGTTGGTAATGTAAATTGCGCAGTTATCAGACATTATATGTTTTATATGTTCCATTGCATCTTTTGACAAATGAACTAAAAACTGAACTTCAATGACTGTTGACAATTCTTTGCACTGTACCAAAAATACTGAACTGTGACCCTGAAAACGCATTACGTACCCTACTTTGAGTTAGGCATGCTGTTGCAGTGCACAGAATAATATTATTGTAGATCTATTATTAAACAATATTGTCGCTGTCGGGCGGAAACCTCGTAACGCCATATTTTGTCATTAATTTTTTTTCATAAATCAACGCTATTGGTCACACTTCATGTCTGTCTGTGGGTTTTACAAATATTTAACCAATATAAAGTGTTTAAAAAAACTTGTACCTAAACCTTGTAACTCCATTGGATCCTAAACTGTCGGCAAAACCTCCTAACTCCACCCCGTCTCCATTCTGAATTAAGACGTTCTGCACACTGCTGAAGCTAAACAGTAACAATGCGATTTTGTCTGACTTCACCTGAGGTGCAATCTTACTTTTATTTTATGATGTTTTATGACTACTTGTTTTTATATCTATGTATTATTAATTCATTCATTTTTATTTATATGTGTGGGGTTTTGAGATGGGAGTGTCTTTGTCATAATTTCATTTATCTACGTTATTTTGGGGATTTGTTTATTCATTGGGTGTCGTTTTGTTTTTGTTTGTTTGTAGATCTTTAGGGGTTGGTTATTTTTCCATAGTTTCTGACATTCTAGGTTTTGTATGCTTGTTTTGGTTCAATTTGTGTTATTCGATCCACCTGTTCCTCGTTTAGCGCACCTATTTATTCAGTGGCCATTCTCAGTTCTCTGAGGTATTGTTTGCCGTTTTCCAACGAAAACACATAGTACCTAGATTTCCCCATATAAAATTCTCGACTTTGCCTAGCCTTTGTTGTTTTGTACTTTAGCCATTTTTCCTGGATTTCCTGTTACCGACTGTGTTGCTGGATTTTGACTACGTCTCCAGTCTTGCCCTTACTGGAACCTTGTATTCATTTTCTAAATAAATCCTCCAACACGCCGCGTTTGAAACAGCAACCTTCTCCCTGACTCATCATAACAGTATGACAATGCATGTAATCAAACAAGTGTACTGTACACTATACATGTGAGTAGGCTAATGGGTTTGAAAATATTTAGCAAGGCAAAATAAAGAGCTGTTTGTTTGAATAAGAACGCATACAGCATTTTCTCTACTCAAGAAACACTTAGCCTAAAATGGTAAATGTTTTATGTAGCCTATTTGAGGTTTGAGACATGTGGGAGCGAAGAAGAGTGCAGGCAAACCACAGTAGGTTGGAGCAGTTTTGCCCGCTTATTAGAATTACTTTGGCTTGTGTATTTTAGAGTGGCCTTTTATTGTGGCCAGCCTAAGGCACACGTGTGCAATACTCATGTTGTCTGATCATCATCTTGATATGCCACACCTGCGAGGTGGATGGATTATCTCGGCAAAGGAGAAGTGCTCACTAACACAGATTTAGACAGATTTGTGAACAATATTTGAGAGAAATAGGCCTTTTGTGTACATAGAGAAAGTCTTAGATCTTTGAGTTCAGCTCATGATAAATGAGGGCAAAAACAAGTGTTGCGTTTATAATTTTGTCCAGTGTAGAATCACAGTAACTCTTGAGGGCCGTTCATTTTAATTAGCCTACTATCAGACACCCTACACACACCTTTATAGCCTACAAATGTACACAGGCCAGGTAGGCTTAATTCATGCTCAAGTTCCTATTCAACAAATAAATAAAAACGCACACATTAGAGGGTGAGCGAGATATGGTTATAACACACACTCTTCTTGGCTCCACATTTTAATATAGGAATGTCTTTATGAAAATACTAAATTGTAGATTGTGAGAAATCTGAGACTGGCCCAGCTATAATATAAAATCCAAGTCCAACATCAATGGCCACTGCCAGACAGGTTTAAACAATTTAGCGGACTTAATGCAGCCTTTTTGTCTTTCGGACACATTTCTGTCTGGTATCCTAATCATCCGACAAAAATTAAGATCTGATTATCCCTCATCCCTGGCATATTTCGTATTGGATATTGCCGACTTTAGATATCAGTCGGATTGGGTATTGATTTTACAACAAATCAGATGGATGTTTTGGGTATCGGATAAAAATGTCACGGATACAGTTCGGCAGGGATATATATTTTGTGATCCCAAGAAGACCTCGACCTTAGGACATTTTCTTGGCGGACAGTGAAGCACATTCATGTGGTTCTAAGACGTTTATTCTTGCGCATCCTCCAGGAAGAGACCAATAATAGACTGATAGAAATAATGGGTCTTTTCGTAATTTAAGATTGCATTCTTGCAATGGAGTGTTTGGAGAAAGTTTTTTTTAGTAAAATAATTACAATACAATTTGTGAGATATGCGCTTCACCAGTTAAATAAAACAAGTAGACAGGAACACTTGGCAAGAACTTTTTCAAGTCACTCCTCTGCGGATCAGAGGTGAAAATAGATTTATTTCTTATTTATTTCTTACCGGTACTGACCTGTGGCTGCATGAACTTCCGTGCGTATTTTATGTGCCTTATTAGCTAAGGATAGGCCTATTTGATGTGTCGATTCTTTATAATAACTTTATAATTCATTATAACAGCTCCCAGTTATGTTGTGTACATCATGTATTGTGCAGATCATGCAGATAAACAATGATATTTTGGCCTGCGAAAATGATATTCTATTTGTCTTCTCTTGTCATATTCAGTTGGAAAGCGTTAACAATTAGCCTACAGTATAAAAAAAATTATAATTATAAAGAGATACAGTACAGGCCAAAAGTTTGGACACACCTTCTCATTCAACGCGTTTTCTTTATTTTCATGACTATTTACATTGTAGATTCTCACTGAAGGCATCAAAACTATGAATGAACACATGGAATTATGTACTTAACAAAAAAGTGTGAAATAACTGAAAACATGTCTTGTATTTTAGATTCCTCAAAGTAGCCACCCTTTGCTTTTTTGATAGCGCTGCAAACCCTTGGTGTTCTCTCAATGAG
>JACXGI010014145.1:0-19587 GCA_016801175.1 Esox masquinongy | reverse complement strand
ATTGCACTACGGTTGTACAGTTGTATAGTTATTATTATTGATGCGTGTTTTTTGTATAGTGTTATTATTGATAGTTCGTGTTATCTTCTTATTTTTATATTATAATTACTGTTACTTTTTTAACTTAACTGCACTGTCAGGAGTAGGAAAACCAAGCATTTCATTGCCATAACTTGTTATTGCAAATGACAAATAAACCTTTTGAACTTTGAACTTGAATACTAATCTTCAGTAAATTCAAAAAGAGACGATAGGATTTGTGTGATATTTAGTTTCTCTTTCCTTCCTAAAATAATGTAGATTTTCATTTTCGATTTACATTTGATGAATTACCCTACACAATAAGCAGAATCTCCTATTGAAAAACGGTAATCCATGTGATAAATAGCCTATATCATTTGTATTATGTTTCAATAATAGCCTAATTAAGTTTCCATTCATCTGGGAGTATTGCGCATTTATCCATTGACGTCATGCATTCAGCGAGGGGTGATTAGTGCCTGGGTACCATTTGGGTACCAACGCTGAGTGACGTGGGCTGGATTAAGTCAGAAAACAGGGAAAAAAACAACAACAGGTAAATAGCCTCTCAATAGTTTTCTGTTGGTCAGTTTAGATGGAACAGAACAATGTAATGGAAAAGCCAATTTAGGAGAAGTCATGGAAGGAGGAGAGTTTAGCATTCAAAATGGCAGTTCTATTTTAATGACAAACTCAAACGTCAATTGGCATAGGCATTTGGTGGTTCTAGTGTTAAAGAGTTCTCAAAGGGACACGATTATGTATCCATAACAGACATGGAAACAATGAAACTCCTTTCATTTGCTACTTGACTTGATTGACATGCAGCGCTCATCGGATAGTTTGCACTCAAGTGTCCAATCACAGTGTTCCAAGCATAAAACACTGCAGTCCAATGAGGACAGCTCTATCAAATGGGTTAGGTCCCGCCCCATTGCATTTGGACGATGTACTACTTCACACCATCCAAATGAAATGTCTATTGCATTTGGACGACGCACAAGTTCGCACCATCCAAATTAAATGTCTATTGCATTTGGACTGTGCTCAAGTTCACACCATCCAAATGAAATGTCTATTGCATTTGGACGGTGCTCAAGTTCACACCATCCAAATGAAATGTTTATTGCATTTGAACGACACAACATTTTACACCATCCAAATGAAAAGTCTTGCATTTGGACGACGCACACGTTTACACCATCCAAATGAAATGTCTATTGCATTTGGACGACGTACAAGTTTACACCATCCAAATGAAAAGTCTATTGCATTTGGACGACGCACAAGTGCACACAATGCAAATGCAATGTGTATATATTTATTTATATATTTAATAATGAAATTATCCATTTAATAATATAGTTATATGTAATGTGTTATAATGTTAAATCCGATAGAACGGGAAGAGAAGAACGCGACTTGAGTTGTGTGTGTTTTGTCCAGCCTGCGCAACCTGGCCCAACTCCCTGTTTAACACCTAGCGTCTGTATTTTATCGGCAACGAAAAAACATTGCTACAGTGAAATCTTTATGGACGTTTACAAACGACTCTAACTTGTCAAGGCTTACGCCTACTACTGAGCTATAGAACGGTGCTGGCAGCACGGCACAAGCAATGCAAATGCAATGTGTATATATTTATTTATATTTTTAATACTGTAATTATTATGTTATTTTTTTATTATTGTTTGCTTGTCTGCGCAATCCAAATGAAATATACGAGTGGGACATTCAGTTTCATTGAGGTGTTCCCATTCCATTACGTCCATGCACACTGAAAACACTGTTACTGGAAACTTGACGCTACACTCCTTAAACAACCTGTAATAACCCAGAAGAATCTGGCAAGTATTGGCTGGTTAACAGATACAGGTCTTGTACACGTTTTTAGCTACAATTTGTAGGCACCATTAACTTGTATGAAAATATATTAAATACTGTTCAATTTACATCCTACTCGATATTATGCCATGATACATTTGATTGATATTACATTCTCAGTAAAAAGTGCAAAGCAGTTTTCCAAAATCACAAAGCACATCATGCTCTTTTTCTAAACAAATTAATGTTCTAAGTTGGGCTAGTTTTGGTATTTGAAAAAAAAAACATTTGCAGAATTAAGTCCATTCAAATGTATAGTTTCTAAGAGGTTACACAATTAGAGAAAGATATTGAGACAACATTGACCACTGACCAACAGTAGCAACCAGGCAATAGATGTTAACGAACTTTCAGTTGCACGCCACACTTATTTTGGCAACCCTGCATGCTTGTGTTCCCTGCATAAATGGTGAAACAAACACAACATACCAGTAGCCCAACTCACGGAGAATAGAAAGGAAAAAGTGATTTCAGTATCTCATTAGGGCCGCTCTGGATAAGGCATGTCAGATTGATTATGTCTATGCGTAGTCTGCCTGATACATTCAGGCCTATTCAGTTTTTGAATGGGTGTTGGGAGTAACGTTTTGTTATGATTGTTAAATCCGATTATAACAGGGAAGTGAAAACATGCCTTAAGTTGTGTCTGTTTTGTCCAGCCTGCCTGGACGTGGTCCCTATGTTTAACACCTTGCGCCTATTTATTCTATCGGCAACAAAAGAACATTGCTACGGTGACTAAGGTATGAAAAATACCTTTGAACATTGCTAAGGTATGAAAAATCTGTATTTTTCATACCTTGTAAAGGCTTACGCCTACTATTGACCTATAGATCGGTGCTGGCAGCCTGGCACAAACAAGACACATCCACTTTACCAGTCCTCCACCTGATTACGCACTTGTCACAATGAAAGTAGCCTAACTGAAAACAGGCCACATGCTAACAACATAAATTCTCTGGGTAAATAGTTCTCAAAGCGACCCAAATCTGTTTCCATAACCACAACAGCGCACTGAAACTCGTTCGTGTGCTACATGATTGACAACCTCATCTGATGGTTTCTTCTCAAGTGTCCAATCACAGTGTTCCAAGCATAAAACTCACAGTCCAATGTGGACAGCTGTATCAAATGGGTGAGGTCCCGCCTCATTGCATTTGGATGACGCACAACTTCACACCATCCAAATGAAATGTACATTTCATTTGGAAGATGCATAAGTGTACACAATGCAAATGCAATGTGTATTTATTTATTTATATATTTAAGTATTTAATTATTTATATATTTATTTATATATTTATTTATTTATTTCATATTATGGCACATTTAGTCCTCCATACTCCTTTGACCGCATGTTGAAGGTTCACAGCAACAGCTTCCAAATGCAAATGCCACACCTGGAATTAACTCCAGACCTTTTACCTGCTTAATTGATGAAGAAAAAACAAAGGAATGGCCTACACCTGTCCATGAAACAGCTTTTGAATCAATTGTCCAATTACTTTTGGTCCCTTGAAAAAGAGGGGGCTACATATTAAAGAGCTGTAGTTCCTAAACCATTTCTCCAATTTGATGAGAATACCCTCAAATTAAAGTTGAGATACTGCACTTTAAGCCCAGTTTCCCGAATTCTGTCAGGATCGTCACCGGCTGTAGTGTAAAAGCCTGTATTCAATGATGAACAAAGTGCTAGTCAATCTGTGTATGAGCGACAGTGCAGCATGAACAAAAATAAAAACAGTAATGAGCAAAAAAGTACTGTACGTAGTGAAGGCGGGGCCACTGTCAGTGCAACCTTTCTCTACAGCGCACAGGAAGATTGTCCAGTTGCTATGACAAGCAATTTCTAATGTTAACTTTGTAAGGTCATGCCGCTATTGTATATACAGTGAAGTAATATAAAACGGATCATAGGTCCTTATAAGATAAATAGTAAGCTTTCAAATGACCAATTTTCTTCAGGGACCCATAAGGTTAGCAAGGTCGTGCCTATACTGACAATCCTGACGTAACGGTCATCCCAGAATAGAAGACAATTTATACATCAACACTTTTGAAAAATGAACCCTTTATTTTATCATTTTCTGTTATGTATTGAAGAAAAAAAGGTAATAAATCGTCAAATAATTTGATTTGTCCAGCTCGGGCATCAAAGGTACACTTTTTATGAGCAGTTTTATTTGTTGTGTGCTATGCCTGGTGCAACCCTGTTACGAATACTCAGGAATCTGAAAAAAGCATATTTTAAAATATTATTTAATAAATACTTTACCATTAAGTAAAGAAAGTCACATACCTATTGAATGCTCATTTAATTTCAGATAAGACTTAACTTATATTAATTTAAGCAACTGTTGAAATCTATCCTGCCCAACCTTTCAGTAGTCACATGTTATTTTTTATTTAATTTTTTTTATTTTACTCATTTCAGTATTTATTTTCAAAAATTTGCTCAAATATGTAATTGTAATGGTCCCAGCCGGACGGGACTGTTCCGGTTCGTGTTTTCTGTGTGTTCATGGTTTATCATGCCCTTGTTTGGTCTTTCCTGTTCCCAGTTAAGTCAATATGTTCATTCCTTTCACCTGTGTTTAGCCCTCACCTGTTTTTGTTCTCCTTGTTAGTCTGTGTATTTAGTTCAGGCATGTTCTCCGTCCTTGTCGATCAATGTTGTGTTCTCCTGTCCTGTGTTTCGATGTGTTGTCCTTTTGTATCTGTAGTGCACGGCACTCGGTTTTGTTTGCCTTTTGTCCTTAAAAAAGTTCCTTCTTCAACTCTGCATTTGCCTCAGCCTCTCTGTAAACGTGACAGAATGATTGATCCAACTCAATGGAGGCAGCAGAGGTGGATGGTAGGGGAACTCCTCGGATGACCAGATTCCGACCCCTACCGTCACCCACTAGAGCGCTGGCCATCCCAGTGGCCACCCCAGAACACTCCCCAGCAACAACCACGGCGACGCCGATGACAGCAACAAGTCACCTCGAATTCTGCACGGCGTACTCCACGCCCTGTTCCTCAGCCTTCCCAAGTCCGTGTAGTCTGGCCAGGCAGTAGGCTGGCCATCTGGCGCCCCAGTCCCTGCTCCGCGGCCTGCTGCCGCCCCAGTCCCTGCTCCGCGGCCTGCTGCCGCCCCAGTCCCTGCTCCGCGGCCTGCTGCCGCCCCAGTCCCTGCTCCGCGGCCTGCTGCCACCTAGAGTCCACCCCAAATATTTTTTTTGGGGGGGGGCTATGGGGCCCTGTACGAGTACCTCCGAGGGGGCCCGAGCCAGAGGGGGCACCCGAGGAGCCACTGCCGCCACCACCACCACCAGAGTGGTTGGAGGACGGTTTCTTGTTGCCACCCCCAGAGGGGTGGGATGACGAGCCCCTGCCACACCCCCGCTCCTGTCCCTGCGTGCATTCTCAGTCCTGAGGCGGGGCTGCTACCTCTTGTTGCTCCCGAGGTGGGGCCGCCACCTGCTTTCCCTGCTCTGGCTCCTGGTCCTCTCCTTGCTCCGGCTCCTGGTCCTCTCCCTGCTCCGGCTCCTGCTCCTCTGCCGGCTCCTGATCCTCCTCCGCCGGCTCCTGATCCTCCTCCGCCGGCTCCGGCTCTCCCTACTCCGGACCCTCCGCCATCACCTGACCCTCGCACTGGGGCGGGGCCTCCGTCTGTTCCTGTTCCCTGTCCCCGTCCCGGGGCAGAGCCTCCATCATTCCTGTTCCCGGTCCCCATCCTGAGGCGGAGCCGCTGCCTTTGTGCCCTGCCCCCCCCCCCTTTTTTCCTTTTGTCTTGCGGCTGGAGCCGTGCCTGAAAGGGGGGTACTGTAACGGTCCCAGCCGGACGGGACTGTTCCGGTTCGTGTTTTGTGTGTTCTTGGTTTGTCATGTCTTTGTTCCCAGTTCAGTTAGCCCTCACCTGTTTCTGTTCTCCTTGTTAGTCTGTGTATTTAGTTCAGGCATTTTCTCCCTGTCCTTGTCGATCATTGTTGTGTTCTCCTGTCCTGTGTTTCAATGTATTGTCCTTTTGTATCTGTAGTGCACAGCACTTGGTTTTGTTTTCCTTTTGTCCTTATTAAAAGGAATACGGGAATGTTGATGAATTGTATTTTATATATCTTTTTGAAGAATGAGTAGGCATAATAAAAAATAAACATGTCACAATCTGATCAAACATTCAATGGACAAACATAAAAAAGAGTCATGTTACAGTAAGCCAACAACCTGGCATTAAAATGAATGAGCATATCAAAAATATTCATGAACTGATCATTATTTTAGAAAGCTGATGTTATAATGATCAGATTTAATTGTACTGGCTGGCCAGCGCATCCCATACCTCATTTGTGATGGCCGTGTGGCGTGAGGTAACGCTCTCTGGGGGAGGAATGAGGATCAGCACATCCTCAAAGGGATACCAAAGGAGATCGTCCTTCAACGGCCAGGAAAAACGCTTTAACCCGACTCTATGTGTACATTTCACCTGGCACAGGGTCTTATTCAACATTTGGATGATCTCTGGGCAGATGGTGTTGTTATCATCCCCAGTGGAATGATAACGACTAAAAGAGGATGAATGAAAAGTCTAGTTACTAAACATCTAGCATTTGCATTTTATCAGAGATCTGGCATTTAAATAATTACACTAGTGCAGTAATTTGTTCATCACACGCAATATTTCAGTTTGCCAAAGGGAGGCCCTGCATCAGCTGTGAGGGGAAATTTTTTACAGTTTCCTTGTTTTTATGGTTCTTTACTTTGAAATTGGTCATCAAAACAGGGCAGCTATAAGCCTACCAGTTAGGGATGTTAACATATAACCTCTGATTGTTTAGCCAAATTGTCACACGTGAATTTCTGTTAGTTATGTTGAAGGACCCCAAGAACACAGTGAACTCCATTCGTTCTTAATCGAAGTTTGGAATCATTAACCCTTCCTAAAGCTGGCCGACGGGCCAAATCGAGCAATTTGGTGTGAAGGGCCTAGGTCCGTGAGGTGATCAATATCCAATGACATTAGGGGGCGGAGTCACTGGCTTGTTGTTGTCTCTCCGTTGCGCCCATTGTGCAATTGGGGTGAACTCTGCTGGCAATATTTGGCCCTCATTTCAGGGTGGTTGCGGTTGGTTTGTGTCCCTTTGGTTGGTGCTTGGCATTGTGGGTGGACTGACTTCCTGTCTGTTGGGTCCTATCCGGAGCCTCTCTGAGCCCCAAGGTTTTACGCTGCTATATTAATTTGTCAGGGGGAGTAGGGTCAGTTTTCCTTCTCCACTGTAAAACCTTGCAAACCTAAGGAATGCACTCTCTAAATGTTCTTGTCTCCCGCTCTGTTCAAATTTAGGAGGACATGAGGTCTTTGCCCACACCTCCCGAGTACCAGGCTCTAAAGACTCATTGATGCCACTGTCCAAAGTCCTCCTGGCTGTGTTGCAGATCAAGAAGATACCTGGCGATTCCAGCTGCCAGTCTGATAACAACCTCCCCAACCCCCCTCCACCCGGTTGTCCCTGTCCTTGTCCATCTGGTCATGCTTCTGTCCTGGATTAGGTTTTAAAGACTCTGGACACAACCCAAATGCATTTACTAATTATTACAATTTGTACTCTTAAAATGTTCACCCGGCACAACCAGAAGAGGACTGGACACCCCTCCTAGCCTGGTTCCTCTCTAGGTTTCTTCCTAAATTTCAGCCCCTCATAGTGAGTTTTTCCTAGCCACTGTGCTTCAACATTGTTGTTGCTTGCTCCTTGGGGTTTCAGGCTGGGTGTTTTGTAAAAAGCACTTTGTGACAACTGCTGATGTAAAAAGGGCTTTATAAATAAATTGGATTGATTGACTGATCAAGAAGCCAATGGTCACTCAATCAGCATTCCAAAGTTTTTTTGTGGAGATGGGAGAATCTTCCAGAAGGACAACCATCTCTGCAGCACTCCACCCATCAGGCCTTTATGCCAGATGAAAGACACTCCTAAGATGCAAATGACAGCCCACTTGGGATTTGCCAAAAAGGCACCTAAAGGACTCTCAAACCATGAAAAAATAGATTTTTTGGTGTGATGAAATTTTTACGTTTGTAGGAAACCAGATATCATTCATCACCTGGCCATTACCTTCCATACAGCATGGTGGTGGTAGCGTAATACTATGTGGATATTTTTCAGCAGCAGAGACAGGAAGACTGGTACTGAAGGGGTCTGAATAGAAATCTAGATCTCAAGGACGATCAAGGGAAACAAGATGCACCTGAGCTCAATTTCAACTGTGCAAATGCTCAGGATACTTCTGTAAATGCGATATTTGTCTCTATTTTTTTATACTTTTGCAAAACAATTAAAACCTGTTTTTACTTGGTCACTATGGGATGTTATGTGTAGATTGATGACGAAACCAATCAGTTTAGTCCATTTATGAATATTGCTAAAACGCAACAAAATGTGGAAAATGTTAAGGGGTCTGAATACTTTCCAAAATGTACCACAATATAGGAGGTAAGCTCAATGTTGCTAAAAATAGGAATTTGTTCTCAATCATACTTAGTAAAATTAGGGTTGTAAAAAAATTAAAGATAGTTGGTTATGAACACTGGAATTTACAAGAATGGATTAGGAGCAATTAGGGTTAACTGCCTTGCTCAGGGACAGAAGAACAAGAACAGCCTATTTATTTTGCAAAAGGGATAACACCTTAGTCTCATCTGACACAAGCAATGAGGCTTACAAAAACATTGCAGCTTACACAATAACATCAGACTCTGAGATCTGACTAGCTGTATTGCTGGGACACTATTTGTAGGCTCTTCCTCTGGTCAGGAAAAAAAACGAAACAGCAATATTTATTTATTGTTCGTTTAGTTAGGAAAAAGCTTATGAGTTTCAAATTTGGTTAATATTCAATACTTTTCGATCAAAAAACAGGAATTCATCAATAAACACACTGCCATAAACTATGACTACATTTAATAGACCCATGTGAGTTGAAAACTAGATTTGAAAAACACTGAAATTCTGAAAAGTGTGACAATGGCCTTTCTGTGTAAGAGCTGCTTCAAAAAATGCATGAAATGTGGGATAGTATTTTTGGCCTACTTTGTATGTTACATGTTAGCTTCTGTCCACATTTGATCCATGAACAGAGTCTTTAAACAAACAAGTCAGGGGAGAATCTTTATTTAACACGAGTCCAAGATGTTGATCTTCCATAGTTCTTACATGTTCTCCAATAATTACATAGTTAACAAAGTCTTTTGTGCCAATACACATAGGAGGCAGTCAGTGGTCATAACCAACCATTACACAGTCCATTATCCTCCAGCACATCCCCTCCAATATCTGGCTGTCTTCCAATCATATACATGTATTCTATATCCTAACTTTACATGGCCTGGTAGTGTCCCCTCTTGAGTTCCTGGCTCCACACACTTATCAGGTTGTGTGGGGCCCCTGAATAGTGGATACCAACTGCTTGCGATACGGTACCTCATATAGCACAAGATAATGAAGTACCACTTCTCTAACAAGAGAACAGAACTAAAATACATGCGTATCATCAGGTAAAGACAGGCTTCCTCACAATGGTATGTGCAAACCTACGGTCCATGGGTCTATTCATAGTCTATGACAGTCACATGGAAATCTCCTATCAGGACCGTCCCCTCATTATTTATACCTGGACTTTTCCTGTCTTTGTCCTGCCCAATTATGCATTCCAGTAATCACCACCTGTACATGTACCCCTCGTTTTCCCTTTCCTTGTCGCTGATTGTCATTATGTTGATTTTGTATTGCTACGGGCTCTAGTACTACAAGTTCTTGGCCCTTGCAAGCATGTGGAGGTTCTTCCTACCTCCACATGCTTGCAAGGGCTAAACAAAAGGGACAAGGCTGCCAGCGTTTTTTCTTTACCAGAGCTTCAATCAACAACATCTAGGCCAAACGAACATGAAGTATAGACCATGTCTGAAGACAACAGATCCTCCAGTCAAGCCTCTGGAAACTGCTTTTTACAGCTGTTACCCAACAACAGAAACCTTTCATAAACATTGCAGCTTCAAGCCACGCCACCCATACTATGGATAATAGAACAGTAAATAGGCTGGTGTCATAGAGCCCCTATGAATCAGAATGGAGCAATTTGACAGCCATCTTGCTTGGGACCTGTTCTAAACAATCTACAATACAAACACATGGTAGAAGAGGCATTTAATTTCCTAAAACAGATACATTTCCTTAATATTATATAAATAAACACTGTCATGCATTGCTTAATGCATAAAATGACTGTACTTTTCAGAATATTAAAAAAGAAATCCATTTGAAATAGTTTTCAATGATGTATTAATTTAAGAGTACAAAATGGCTATGGTCTAATGTAGGAAGATACAGGACAGTACTTTAAATACAGTGAAAATAAACATTTCTGTATTTCCATAGATAACTATTAACTGTGATTTTAAATTATAATACATGTATGTATTATGTATGTACAGCTCCGGAAAAAATTAAGAGACCACTGCACCTTTTTCTTTCCTTTCCAAAAAATTTGAAAAGGAAAGTTTTGAGTGATGAACAGGAGCTTAGTTTTAACCCTTCTGTTCCCCACTCAAAACCTTCCTTTTCGACTTTTTTGGAATAGAATGAAAAAGTTGCAGGGGTCTCTTAATTTTTTCCGGAGCTATATATATGTATTGTATATACATAAAAATATTATTTTTTTTCATTGTAGAAATCGCTATTTTAGTAACATTACGCTAAACAGAGCAAGCTAGCTAACTGAATTTGGTATGGTAACAGTAGCATAGTAGCAGAAATACAAACAGGAGTAACAAGGCATCTTTTTGGGGACTAAAGCTACCCAACATCGCTATCTGCTGCTTATATACAGTAATTACGTTTTTTGACAAAAATGCTTTATTTCACATACGTTGTATGCATCGTTCATTCATAATTTACTGTAGCAAGCTAGCTGAGACCGTTAATTTAAAAAACAAACAGAATTCTGATACTGTAAAATTACGTAACTCAACAGCAATGTTAGGCTGGATTCCCTTTCTTGATCATTGATTAAAAACATGCTGTATAAAGATAAGTATGTTATCAAACACCGATCAGCCATAACATTATGACCACCTGCCTAATATTGGGTAGGTCCCCATATTGCCACCAAAACAGCCCTGACCCATCCAGGCATGGACTCCACTAGACCTCTGAAGGTGTGCTGTGGTATCTGGCACCAAGACGTTAGCAGCAGATCCTTCAAGTCCTGTAAGTTGCGAGGTGGGGCCTCCATGGATCGGACCTGTTTGTCCAGCACATCCCACAGATGCTCGATTGGACTGAGATATGGGGAATTTGGAGGCCAAGTCAACAACCTTGAACTTGTTGTTGTGTTCCTCAAACCATTCCTGAACCATTTTTGCTTTGTGGCAGTGCGCATTATCCTGCTGAAAGACGCCAATGCCATCAGGGAATACCGTTGCCATGAAAGGGTGCACATGGTCTACAACAATGCTCAGGTAGGTGGTACTGTACGTGTCAAAGTAACATCCACAGGACCCAAGGTTTCCCAGCAGAACATTACCCAAAGCGTCACACTGCCTCCACCGGCTTGCCTTCTTCCCACAGTTCATCCTGGTGCCATGTGTTCTCCAGGTAAGCGCCACACACGCACCCGGCCATCCATGTGATGTAAAAGAAAACATGATTCATCAGACCAGGCTACATTCTTCCATTGCCCCGTGGTCCAGTTCTGATGCTCACATGCCCATTGTAGACAATTTCGGCAGTGGACAGGGTTCGGTATGGGCACCCTGACTGGTCTGCTGTGTTCTGACACCTTTCTATCAGTACCAGCATTAACGTTTTCAGCAATTTGAGCTACAGTAGCTCGTCTGTTGGATCGGACCACATGGACCAGTCTTTGCTCCCCATGTGCATTAATGAGCCTTGGCCGCCCATGACGGCGGAGCTATTGAGATGTCAGATAGAACTGCAGTTAGGTCTGGAAATTATTGGACACTGACACAAGTTTTGTTATTTTGGCTGTTGACAAAAATATATTCAAGTTACAATTAAATAATGAATATGGGCTTAAGTCGCATGTCACTACTTTTCAGGAGAGCCATTTATAAGAAGAAAAACATGTTCTGGGACATTTTGTCTTTTATGCAAAAATGCCTTCTTGAAGATGTGAACTTTAATGTGACTTAATAACAAACTAGCATGCGAAGTGTAAATATGAATAAAATTTAAAACTCAAACCCTTGTTTAACCAGGAAAATACAGGACTTTTCCTGCTAGACATGATTGGTTGAGATAATGAAGGGGCTGGACATGCTGCCATACTGTGTTCTGATTGGTCTATCAAGTCACCAGCTTTTGTCATAACGCGTGGTACGACTTGGTCAGTATCATTGTGATCACGGGAATTTCAAACATGGAAAAGTGTGAACGCATTGCTAGAGCTCTCGACCATATCACTGCCCTGAATTTAGCTGATGTTGTCAAAAAATCTGAGTGGGAACAAGTTGTGAGAGAATACTTTCTGGAGGACAATGATGCCATGACCCTCTCTGACTCGGAAGATGAATCTGACAATGATGAGGAAATACCAGACTTGGATACTGTTCAAAACATTGTCAGAGAACGAGACATTGCAGATTCTTCTGATGAAAGTGATGATGAAGGAACTGAGATGTACAGCGTTATTGTCACAGATGAAGTTGACCGTGTGATGGAATAGGTGGAATGTCCTGTGCAAGCAGCGTATGAGAAGGAAATGGACAGAATTCAGGCATTTGATTGCAAATGCGGCGATGGCTGAAAAGAAAACACTGGCTCGTCTTGTATAAAATAAAACAACTGTCCACGGATTACATTTACAAACAAACGGCAACCATAGCATCCATGAGAGAGACAATGAAAGATGCACAGATTCTTGGAGCATTGAACACTTTGAGTGTGAACTGTAGCGAAAACACAGAGCGTAGTAAACAAAGTCAACAGACCAAACGCAAACGGCAAAGGTCTTCGTATGTAATCAAGGGATTTTTCATCTGCCGCAAAACATTCCTACATGTATACGGGTGAGTCTATAGTTTGCTGACTAGCTACATAATTCTTTTTCAGAAAGTTGTCAAAGTCCTTTGTATTGCTAGTTATCTAGCTATACTGTAGCTAGTGACGTAACTGTTAAAGTTAACTAGCTAGGTAACAACATTAACCAGCTAGCAAACATTTCCTGGTTTCTAGCTTGTTTGTTGGGTAACTAGCTTTTCTTCACAAAAGTGAGCAAGTCAGTTAGCTTGATAATAAGCTACCTTATTGACCGGTCATTCATCCAGGTGTGTGTGATTATGCCTAGCTATTATGTTTGCATTCTCTTCACAAAAGTGAGCAAATCTGTCTAATAAGCTACCTGATTGACCGGTCATTCAGACAACGCAGTCTATCAGAACTGTTAAATGGCTCAGTGGCTGTCGACCTGAACTCAAACTTTCTGCACTTACATTGCTGCTACTATTTATTATGAATTCTGCTGCTAAGCCACTTTACCTTTCACTGTACTGTTTCTACCTGAAGTATCAAGTGCATGTGAAAACAATAAAAAAAAATTTGGTTTGATATCATGTGTTTATTTGAGACCAACCAGACCAGTTTAGCACAAGGCCAGAGTGCCCTCATTTGAATACTTTACATTGCTGGGTGGGGTTAAGGCCTAAGAGGGTGTGAACTACGCTGAATGGGCATAAACAAAGACCAGCTGTCTGGCAAGTGTGAATCTTTCAAGGCTTTTTTCTCAGAACCAAGCAGAGCAGATTATCAACTTTTAAAGCAGCATATCTTTCCCATAACTTGTTCAAACAGTATTGTATGATATACCATTACAAAGCTCTGAGTCTGGACCTTTATAAAATGCAATAAAAAGCCAAACTCAACTCGGCCATTACCCCAGCTGATTTTTCTATCTACCAGCAGGACAGAAGTCAGGTAGCCTAAACGTGAAGGCGGAGGGGTCTGCATTATGGTTAACTCTCGCTGTGGCTTGGATGTTGCAGTACTTTAAACACACTGTTCACCAGACCTGGAGCTCCTAAATGTAAAGGTGCAGCCCTTCTCCCATCCACAGGATTTCAGCTCCATGGTCTGCAACAATGCTCAGGCAGGTGGTACGTTTCAAAGTAACATCCACATGTACGGCAGGACCCAAGGTTTCCCAGCAGAACATTGCCCAAAGCATCACACTACTTCCACCGGCTTGCCTCCTTCCCATAGTGCATCCTGGTGCCATGTGTTCTCCAGGTAAGTGACGCACACACACCCAGCCATCCACGTAATGTAAAAGAAAACATCATTTATCAGACTAGGCCACCTTCTTCCATTGCTCTGTGGTCCAATTCTGATGCTCACAAGCCCATTTTAGACGCTTTCGGCAGTGGACAGGGGTCAGCATGGGCACCCTGACTGGTCTGCGGCTACGCAGCACTATATGCAACAAACTGCGATGCACTGTGTGTTCTGACCCCTTTCTATCAGTACCAGCATTGACTTTTTCAGTAATTTGAGCTACAGTATCTCGTCTGTTGGATCGGACCACACGGGCCAGCCTACGCTCCCCACGTGCATCAATGAGCCTTGGCCGCCCATGACCCTGTCGCCGGTTCACCGCTTTGCCTTCCTTGGACCACTTTTGATAGGTACTGGCCACTGCAGAACGGGACACCCCATAAGGGCTGCAGTTTTGGAGATGCTCTGACCCAGTTTGGCCCTTGTTATGTGGTGTGGACTGAGAGACATCGCAGACTATAAAGGGAGAAACAGCAATGATGCCCAGCCTGCCACCTCCCTCCCCGATGAGCTCAACTCCTATGCACAGTTTGAGGCGAACAACACCATTCCTCCTGGAAGGCATTTCTCAGGAACAGGACAACTACACTCTGTCCCTAACCACGGCTGATGTGAGGAGAGCTTTTAAAAAAGTGAACCCTTGGAAGTCACCAGGGCCAGATGGCATTCCAGGACGTGTCCTCAGGGGGTGCACCGACCAGCTAGCGGAGGTTTTCACCTCCATATTCAACCTCGCCCTGTCTCTGTCTGCAGTCCCCTCCTGCTTCAAACAGACCCCCATCGTCCCTGTACCGAAGAAACCTTCCATCACCTGCCTGAATGACTACCACCCTGTAGCACTGACCTCCATCATCATGAAGTGCTTCGAGCGGCTGGTAAGAACTCACATCTGCTCCACCCTTCCTGACACCTTGGACCCCTTTCAATAGATCTACGGATGATGTCATCTCCCTGACGACACACACCGCCCTCTCCCACCAGGAATAAGGCAACATATACATGAGCATGATGGTTCGTGAACAACAGCTCAGCATTCAACAATATTGTGCCCACTACGCTTGTTCCTAAGCTCAGGAACTTAACACCTCCCTTTGCAATTGGATCCTGGACTTCCATACGGGCAGACCCCAGGTGGTGAGAATGGGCAAACACACCTCCTCTGCACTGACCCTGATCACCGGAGCCCCCCAGGGCTGTGTACTCAGTCCCCTCCTGTACTCCCCGTTCACACATGACTGCGTGGCCACACACAGCTCCAACACCGTTACATTTGCGGATGACACAACCATCTTGGGTCTCATAACCAACAATGATGAGAACGCTTACAGAGAGGAGGTAAAGAACCTGGCTACATGGTGCCAGGACAACAACCTCTCTCTCAATGTCTGCAAGACTAAGGAGATGATCATGGACTTAAAGAAGCAACAGAGGGGCTGTCATGATCCTATACACTTCAATGGAGCTGAAGTGGAGACAGTCTCCGAATTCAAGTTTCTTAGTGTGTTCATCAAAGATGTCCTCACTTAGTCCAGGCAAGCGAACTCAGCAGTGACAACTGCCCAAAACGACAATACTTCCTGAGGAGACTCAAGAACTTTGGCATGTTTGTAAAAACTCTCACCAACTTCTACAGGTGCACTATTGAGAGCATCCTCTCAGGCTGCATTACTACCTAGTACGGCAGGTGCGCAACTGCAGATCGCAAGTCCCTCCAGAGGGTGGTGAAGTCTGCGGAGCGCGTCATCGGCTGCTATCTCCCCTCCGTGCAAGATATCTACCATACACGATGCCTTAGAAAAGCATGGAACATCATCAAAGACTACAGCCCCCCAGGCTATGGTCTGTTCACAATGCTGCCATCTGGAATGTGCTACCGGAGCATCAGGACACGCACTTCCAGATTCACCACAGTTTTTTCCCTCAGGCCAATAAGGCTCCTCAACCAGCAACACTGATGTATGATCATACTGATCACACATGAACATTCCAGATGCTCTGATGTCTTTCCATGTACATTCAATGCACATTAGAATATTATTTTGTATGTACCATTCATAGGCATATTACAGTCATATTGTATCTATAAAATTCAATACTTCTACCTATATTGTCCATATTCCCCATCCTACTCTTTTAAAATTGCTGCTAGTTTACACTGCTATGTATATTATTGCTATATTTTTGCTTTGCTATATACAGCTCTGGAAAAAATTAAGAGACCACTGCAGCTTTGTCTTTCCTTCACAAAAAAGTTGAAAAGGAAAGTTTTGAGTGAGGAACAGAAGCGTTCAATTTGCAGTGGTCTATTAATTTTAACCCTTCTGTTCCTCACTCAAAACCTTCCTTTTCAACTTCTTTGGATAGGAAAGAAAAAGGTGCAGTGGTCTCTTAATTTTTTTTTAAAATTCTAAATTCAAATGTTAATTCAAAAGTGAAAAGTGAGAAACAGCGCCATCCTTTGCAATTGAATTTCCACGCTCTAACGCTGTTTTCCCAACTTAATGCAATGCGATTGCATTTTCATGTTCTGCCGCCCTGTCAGTCATTCTCTGAAAGCGGGACACTGTTTAACGTGCCAAATGAAAATAGTAGGCTACAATCATAGATGTATGGGTACAGTGCGGTACAATGGCAACACGGCTAGTGCCATTAATATTGGATTTCGCAGATCATATTGAAAGCAATTTGAATTCCTGGTTAGATGCTCATGACAGAATAGAAATGATAATTGAAAATGTAGCTGAATTCTCTGCGATCACAAATAATGATATTGACCCGTTTGTGACAGACTCAAGCGCTTCTCCCCAGGGGAAGACAAACTCTGGAATATGGACGGTCAAAGTGGTCACAATCATCATCTTAAGACGCCGTAATGAACTAGACAATTACAGCGCTTTTTATCGCGCTTTTTACAAAGCAGGCAGACATTATCGAAGCACTAGCTTTGGCAGACGATATGTCAGGTAGCGTTATCGAAGCACACACGTGTAAATGGGCCATCATTTCAATTAATATTCTCAGTGTTTTTCCCACAAATGAGCTTGTTCATTTGAATCACAGACAACAGCGAATTCAATTTTGAGCTACTGACAGATCTTATACTGTAGTAGATTGTTATTGTATTAAATTATAAAATATATTGTATGATTATTTGTTCTATGAAACTCAAAATGAATTAAATGATCCGATTTACAATTGTTTTTTTATCCATAATTACTGGACCTATAGGGTTGAAACCAGGGACGTCACTAGAAAATCATAGATGGAGGGGCTAAGCCACATTTTGGGGGTCTGGGCATACTCCCCGAAACATCTTTTCATCTTGTATTTTTAGAGTAACAATGGGTGTAAAATCTATCAAAATAAGGTTATTTTGGTCAAGGTTGGCTAAACGTATACTTGTCTCATAGTTTGTGTTAGACACGGATCTAATATGACTTTAATTCTATCTAAATAAAGAAATTAAAGTCCACTCTGTCTCCATCCAACACCAAAAAAGTCACAAAAACGGCTGTACTATGTATATAGTAAATGAACATCTACACACAGTATATTCTGTTACTAAGCGAGATTTATCTGAATCATTCTGAATCATTTCAAAAGCAGAATTTGTCATTAGCCCATTAATCTCGGAATAAAGTCA
The DNA here is from genome assembly GCA_016801175.1 of Esox masquinongy. Taxonomy (NCBI): domain Eukaryota; kingdom Metazoa; phylum Chordata; class Actinopteri; order Esociformes; family Esocidae; genus Esox; species Esox masquinongy. The sequence continues at coordinate 1,716 of JACXGI010014145.1, read as the reverse complement.
TTTAAAATGTATTATTATTAAAATAATAAACATTTAACCGGGTCTCCCTTCCACTGAACAGAATACGTTGCAATACATTAACTTCAAACCCAAACAAACATGAATCTATGAAACACGCACAGTTTTGCAACTGTGTTCCTGATGATTATTACAGTAGTGAAATACAAATGTTAGCTAGCATGTCATTAATGGGAAATTATTTTTTTCAGTAAGGTGTTGGTTAGTGTTGTCGCTAAAAAATACGACCCCCTATTATTGGCCACCGTCCCCAATTATTGGCCACCTTACTATTTTGTTGAATTACATTATAATTAATTTTTATTTGTATTAAAAATGACAGATCTTAGTCTTCTCCGAAGTGTCTACTAGAAAGTTGTGGCTAGCTAGCTTACTTGCCTTATGGTAAAGAAAAAAAAGACCGATCACTTTGATATTATATGACGTCTGGTCTGTCGCGCAAGTCGAATTTCACTAATTGCAACTTGTCTAAACAATTTTCATACATTACATTTTTACGATCTCAAAAAAATGTTTTAACCTGTATACATTTCTATAAAAAATGGTGGTGGGCTAGCTGAAAGATTATATTGATTAGCAAAACGTACCGTTGCTTTCCAGGGCTATTACATTTTGAACATGAAATGATTTACTTCTCCGACCACTAGAAACATTAGCTAGACAGCTCGCTTCAGACGAGTTACGTTACGAGTTACGTTCAAAGCATCAAACTCAACCGAACATGCTGCCAAATAAACACGATTCTATACAATTTCTATACAACCTGTAAGAAGTTTAGATGTGATGGAACGGTTGATGAAAAAAATGAGAAAATATATTGTCTGATATATTGATTTATTTAGGGCATAAAATCCCCCTAAAACAGGCCTAACGACGTCCCTGGTTGAAACAGTTATTCCACGTGGTAACACGGTTTAAGTATGAGTAATAAATGTGCTAAATGTACACTGATGAAACGTGTCAACCGAAAACAGCAGAGAAAGCGTCTTAACACTTAGACAATCTGTCATATATGTTGTGCTCTTAAATAACACTGATTAACAAAGTCACCGTGAAGGCAAGAGGAAGTTGTTAGCTTCTCTTAAATTTGCGAACACTAATGGGTCAATATCATTATTAGGCCGAGTGATATCATTATTCAGCAACATTTTCAAATGGCTTTTCTATTCTGTCATGCGCATCTGATCAGAAAATCAAATTGCTTTCAATACGATCTGCGAAATCCAACATTACTTGCACTAGCCCTGTCGCCATTGTACCCATACATCTATGACCGTAGCCTACCTATTTCCGGTTGGTAAGTGTCCCGCCTTCAGAGACTGACTGACAGGGTGGTAGAACATGAAAATGCAATTGCATTGCATTTTCATTAAGTTTGGAATACAGCGTTAGCGCGTGGAAATTCAATTGCAAAGGATGGCACTGTTACAGACAATGGTTTTTGGAAGTGTTCCTGAGCCCATTCAGTGATGATCTCACTTTTCACATTTGAATTAACTTTTGAATTATGTTAACCACAAAGCGGGGCATGACTTTGAAAATGAAATACCAAATGGCTTTTTATTAACATTTTAATATTTACAGCAAATTTGCATTCCAATACATGAAAAATCAAATGCAAACCACATGATTGCATTTTAATTTTCATATTGACTGAAATAATGCAGGCAAAAGTGTAAAATGAGGCACAGAATCCAC
>JACXGI010014144.1:0-13136 GCA_016801175.1 Esox masquinongy | reverse complement strand
CTTTCTTTGTAAGAAAAGGCTTCTGTCTTGCCACCCTACCTCATAGCCCATTCATATGAAGAATACAGGAGATTGCTGTCACATGTAGCACACAGCCAGTACTTGCCAGAAATTCCTGCAGTTCCTTTAATGTTGCTGTAGGCCTCTTGGATCCCTCCCTGACCAGTTTTCTTATCGTCTTTTCATCAATTTTGGAGGGACATCCAGTTCTTGGTAATGTCTCTGTTGTGCCATATTTTCTCCATTTGATGATGACTGTTTTCACTGTGTTCCATGGTATATCTAATGCTTTGGCAATTCTTTTGTACCCTTCTCCTGACTGATATCTTTCAACAATGAGATCCCTCTGATGCTTTGGAAGCTCTCTGCGGACCATGGCTTTTGCTCTGAGATGCAACTAAGAAAATGTCAGGAAAATCCTACTAGAACAGCTGAACTTTGTTTGTGATTAATCAGAGTCACTTTAAATGATGGCAGGTGTGTAATGACTTCTATTTAACATGAGTTTGAATGTGATTGGTTAATTCTGAACGCAGCCACATCCCCAGTTATAAGATGGTGTGCACACTTATGCAACCAGGTTATTGTAAGGTATTTATTTTTCACTTTTCCCCCTCAAAGATTTCAGTTTGTTTTTCAATTGAATTGTTCACATTATAGGTCACATTAAAAGTGGAAGAAGTTCTGACATGATTTATCTTTGTCTCATTCTTTTACATCACAAAAACCTAGCATTTTCACAGGGGTGTGTAGACTTTTTATATCCACTGTATATATATACAAACTAGCTGATTCATTTTTTTTTCTACGACACTGTATGGGCCTACTTTATATGTACTTTATATGTAAATCTATGACGTACTTTACACATAATGTACGTCATAGTTTCTGTGATTCGCTTTGCCCATTCGGAATTGTGGGGTAGTCTGGTAAGAAGACTATCCAGGGTTCGTTGTTTTGGTTTCTCTGCTAACGCGACGTTCAACTCCGAATGATGTCGGGTGAGACGAGCCCTCAAGTTGATGGTGTTACCCAAGTAGGCCTACTTGATTTTTGTTAGACACAATTTACATGCAGCGTGAGACATGTCTAGGTCTTTCTTCCCAGCAATGTTGTTGAATCCAAAGTGATCCCATACCTTTGATTGAAAAATGGACTTCATATAATACTTGATTGATTAAAAAACAAATTTTTGTTGTTTTTTTTCTGATTTCTGATTCTGAAGTTTTTGTCCCCATTTATATATGAAAACAAATTCTTGCACACAAACACATTAAATAATAATCTAAATAATAATCTAAATTCAAGCTTAATCTCAATAAGATAGTCCTAATTCGTAACCCTAAACCTAAATCAGTAATGCCTAAACCACAACCCTAATCTTTGCTTTAAACGTAACACTTCAAAATTGGGGGAAAATGTCCCCATTAGTAAACTTTTTGTGATTTAACTCCAGTTTGGGGACATCAAGTCCGAAACACAGACACACATGCACACACGCACACACACTCTGACTGCGGTGGTTTTAATATTCATTTCTGAACCAGCCTCCTCTTTTTATCTGCTCCCACTGTAAGGCTAGTTAATCCCTACACGCTTGTCAACTCTCCACTTTGTAGTGCTGTGTCTTGTGCTCGGAAAGCAGCTGTATTAATTCACTCTCAACTTACCTACTGAATAGGAAAGGTATTAACATTCACCAAAGTCCCTCTGTCCGCCCTTTGTACCGCTGTCTAATGGAAAAACCCACAACTAGAAATGTTATTTAAAAGTGCATCGCATAGACTCACAGCGGCAATGGAGAGCGTCCTAACAAGTGGACTTTTGGAGTAATGATTGCATATTCATATTCATTTGCGTACGCACAACTGCCACCACATAGCTGATTAGATGGATTAGGATAACAGTGTATATGTTTACGAGAGAGAGTGACAGTAGAAGGAATATATTAAAAAAATATTACTGCCAAGAGTTATACAGGCCCCAGGAGCATGATTCACTGTTTATTGGATTATGATGAAGGACTTATTGAGTATCATTGAGGGTTATCGAGTACAAAGAATTTAATTTCCCTTGTCCTGTGAAAGGGCTCAGATCTATGAAAGTGCAGTTATTGTTAACTCCAGGGACCAGGCTATGTGACAAACATCTGTAATTATATAAATATTTCAAAGTATGAACAGTATGGAAAGGATACAAAAATGTTGTATTGAGTGATATGGACTGCAAAGATTTGACTTACTATTTGTTAACACCGGTATACCAGGAAGATCACACCAGATCGCAGTCTGATGGTGACATTTGTATAAGTCCCATCAATGTTCATTTATTTGCACAACTTTGAAACTGTCAACAGGGGCAACAGTGAGTGTTATTAGAGTTATGTAGACTCCCAGATAACTGGGATGTTAGGGATGGGAGGGGGCTCCGAGGGTCTCATTTTAAATCCCCGGGCTAGATCATTTTCTATTTTGTGTACCTTTGTCAATTCTTTGCAGCATCACAAACATTTTGGTTATACCCAATCTCAAACGTTTACTGCATCACTCACTCAACACTGAAGTCAATGCCTCAAATTCACATCAGAAATGTGTTTCTTTTCGCTTTACCTTTTATCCACACCGGACAAATATGTAATCTTGAAGTGAATTACTGGGTTCTTGTTTGTTATACCGATGGTCTAACATCACTTTTAGCAAATTGTATATTGATTACGTAGTTGACATGGCCACTGAATCAAGACAAAGTTAAGGCCCATAACATGGACAGGCTGATTATACAGACTGCAGAAAGATGAGACTCAGTCTGGTCAGGTTTATTTAAGGCTGCTTGCTAAAGGGAACAAGCCATACATTTCTGTGAGGCTAATGGGCTATTTTTCACCTCTGCAGAGCATAACTCCGCCATCTGCTGCAGGGAGCAGCTCTCAGCGCCTCTGTCGTCTCACTGGAGATGAAGACGGGCAAACGGCAAAACATAGTGCTGCCCTGAACAGCTGAGTATAAAGCCGCACGCACACCGCCGACGTACATACACTCGTGCACATATAACGGGCACGCATACGGGCACACACATTTACAGGGACACACACGAGCTGTACACCAACAAAGCATATACTGTCTAAGATGTTTGCAATCTAACTTCAGCATGGTGGACACCATTTACAATCCTCAGTAGCAGGAGATGTATTTTTTTATTTATTTCAACTACACGCACGCGTATTAAGGCGTCACAATGCTAGCTCAACGGGCACCACTCTCTTGTTCGGCTCACGCCTGGCATGGACCTCTGCCTTACCCAAACACGTGACCATCCAACCCCTTGGGCGTCTTTACAGTCGCAGCACTCAAAAGCCTGTCTCTTTGAGAGACACAATGTGGTCGTTTAAGGCAGAAGAATAAGTTTCACTCAAGTTCATACAAAACACCCACGCAAACAGATCTTTAAAGCTCCGTGATGAGTTATCAAAATAACATTTCCATCTCCTATTTTGCTTTGAATACAGTAAAAAATATGAATTATATGATGCATTAAGTTAATGCACCGACAAGAGGGACCATTCCACAAGCAGCCTCCCTCGATCTACAAGAAGCACCCAGCGTAATAACCCGATTGATACGTCATTTAAATCTTTGCAAAGCTCCTTGTGTCAGCGACACATGCGTTGACCTGGAAAAACAGATACGAAATAATAAATTAATGAATGATCTAAATAATAAATGAATAAACAAACCAATAGAGGAACTCACTGAAGTAGTGATTGGATGTATGTTAATTTTCCTTTCAATAAACTCTTCTCACTGCCAACCACATTTACTGTCAGCCGACTAAACACAGCACGAAGCATTCATCTGTTTTAAGAATAATAACAATGATCGTGAAAGAAATGTTTTAGTCATCTAGACACCTCTCATCCAGGGCAACTTACAGCATCAATTTTGGTTAACTGTCTTGATAATCTTTCAACTTGCCCGCTAATTTCTGTTGCTGGCCAGATGTTCTAACACCTTGGCTACATGCCACCTCACATTCAGTCATTGCAACACAGTCGGTTGCAAAATTCAAGCAACTTTGCCAAAATGTAGGCTTTCCAAAATGACTGGAAGATTCCCAGAATGACAGGGATTTGATGTATAAGTGATCATGAACAGTAAACATGAGTAAACATTACCAGATCAGTTTCTTCATATGTATTTTTTTATGGTCATAACCATAGAAAACTTATTCAAACATTGCTCACTGATCAAAAAAAACTTTCCATTGGTATTACAGTTTTGTAGAGGAATGTAAGCAAATTGACTGTATGACTATGAAAATACGGCATACATTATATGAATTAATTCATACATTCTTTCTGCTTCTTCCCATTGAGTTACGTAAACAGACACCACTGCCAGGGAAACATATTGGTATCATTTGAATTTGTCCGCTTGCACGGCCAATAGAAAAATGTAATTGTATTTTAGCTCCCTATGGCAATATCACCAACATCAGAAAAAAAATCCCCTATATTAATTTCTCTGCTTTCAGTCATTTTGACTCAATCACATCGATAAAACTAGGGGAAAAAAAGGAATTAACGTGCCAGTACCGAATTTCAAACAACTTGCCGTAAATTCCCATCACCATTACTCTAAGGCATTAATCCTCACTGTCTAGAACACATAGCAGAATCAGCTTTCTCAGGGGCCATATATATTGTTGGGTTTTTACACTTCATTCTAATGTGTCGTTGTGGAAGCGCACAAACCCACTCTCACTGATGTATTTTACATGTATATATATTTATATATATATTTTTTTTATTTAAACCTTTTTTTTTTACTGTATACTAATGGCCCACCATGAGGAGTTGAACTCCAGTCCACACTGAGATCAGCTAGGCAGCAGCACTTGCAAGGAAGGTGACTACGTTAACCAGCTCTACCCTAGCAGGAATGCCAAATCCATGCTGGGTCACTCCAGGGAACAGATACAACAGATGCCCTGTGTTGTGCAGCGTGCGGCGTGCCGTGGATTGATCCTTCAGCCTTAACCGGGCCAGAACAACATTAGTATGAGACTTCACAGTCTCTCTGTGTAGTAACTTCACAGAGAAACACGCCCTCTGTTCTACTGCCCTGCAGAGACGTGGACTGTTCCTGAAACAATGTGTAAGCTTCAATAGCCACAGGCATGCGTACGCACACACAAACACACACACAGCAGTTTACATGCTGTACACACACCGGCCATTATGGTCCTCTGTGGGCTATGGGGAGCTGACAATGTGCTAGCTGTGTGGTACACGAAGAGGACACGCGAGCGATTCAGCTGCAGGCCTGCTGTCACTTTCAGAAACCGTCCTCGTTCGTTCTGCAGGTCTGACCCGAGGTTGAGTGAACTTTGACTCCCTCCTCTTTCCATATCAATGAAAAGAAGGCTACGACTCAGGACTTATTTTGATGACGCAGCAGTGTTACAGGGTTTATTTAGCTAGAATCACACACGCACACACAAGGCACGGGGTTAGATTAAGCTTATTTTATTAGTATAGCCAGTTTAGCCAGGAAACCTGAGGTGCATCAGATGTCAGATTGGTCCTCTCACAATATCAGATTTCACACCTGTCTATTTAATTGTCACTCAGTCTGTCTGCTAGTCTACTAGCTTGTGGATGCAAATCCACCCCTGCCTCCACCTGTTTGGTTTTGTGTTTCCTCTCTTGGGGGATCGGTACTGCGTACCTTGTTCGTTGCCTATTGGGATCGCTATTAATAATATTACGGTAGTATCCACAACCATGTGATGGAGTAACCCCAGAGGAGCAGAACCTAATGCCAAGACAGTGTATGTACATTGCTGTGCATAGTCCTCCAGTAAATGTTTTAACTAATACGTGGCATTTTCTGCCTGAACTATTGAATATGACACACGTTATGAATAAATGGATTCTCGTTTGATTTTATTGATTTGCAAGAAAGGCCACACACCTTTCTACTGGGTTATTCATTTGCTTCTCATCAAGAGTCAAGGACAACAGCCAGTGTAAACTGTGGCCTTGGAAAACCATATTGTGCAGCACGGTTGCTGTCTATGTCCATGACTGCACCTCAAATCACAGCCTATGCCCTTAATAGTGTACTATTTCAACCAGTGGCTATAGGCTGGCACACCTAGGGTGAGAGGGTGTGTTTGGAATGCAGTCTATCACTTGCTATGCAATCCTCTTCTGACAGTGACTGGAGGTGAGCTGATAGAGTTGTCACTTTCTTTCCCCCAGAAGTCAGATCACTCCCAGCTCTCCTTATCGCTCTTGTTCAGGAAGAGAAGAGAGACGGTACCGTGTCACCACCACAATAGAACCAGGATGTAGCTGTGAAGAGTCTGATCCACCACAATAGAACCAGGATGTAGCTGTGAAGAGTCTGATCCACCACAATAGAACCAGGATATGATGCAGCTACTATTCTGCTGGTATTCACACTATAAACACACGGTAGTGTCTCTGGATAGGCAGCAGTCTATATGTTGAAACATCTGTGTACCCAAAGTAACCTTGTCTGTAGGTAAGTCCGGCAGGTCAGATGGAGCTGAAAATAGCTTACCCTGACTGACAATAATAATTGGAAGTGCCAATGAAGACCGTTGCAGAACATCAGAGTGTAACACATTGTTGTTCATTCATTACCTAGCCCTTCCAGGAGACAGTGATTAGGAAATCATGTTTCAGGGTTCTGTCTGGAATTACTGCTCAACCCAAAGTGAATACAAACCAAGCCTTCCCATCCTTAGTTCTCAAAGAATTTAGCCTCTCTCATCTCTCCTCATTTGAGGACACCGGGTACCATTTCTAATCTGTTGCAGAACAGAAGTCTGTATCCTTCTTATTGATCTGAGCACGCCTCAGTCTGACCTCGTCTGGACCTAATCATCATCCTTCAATACCCAATGAACGGCAAAGGCAGAGACAATTTGATGGCTCCTTTAGTCTCTCACGACTGTGCCCTTTACACACACAAAGTAATCATCTAATGGTTCTTCATAGAACCTTATGTGAATGGATCCAGCAGTATTTTTAAAATTAAAATGTCCATGACAATACATTACATGTATTTCATAAAGCTTTTCTTTGAGGGCATTGTTCTACCTTTAAATATGTGTGTTAGCAAACTCCTGGTTTACAGGCCACTTTAGGACTGCAAGTAACAATATACTGCTTGAAAACTGATGTAATTCCTATTTGAATCCAGTCCCAATTGTTAATCAACCACAAACTGCATGCAGAATGACTTAGGGTTGGACGTTTGCATACTGACCGTATACTAACACCATGCTGAGTGAGGAAGATAGCTCAGGAAGCCGCACACACACAGAGTCTAGTCTAGGGGCTACTCATATAGTAATAAATATAAAATGATAAAATATCAAATCTAATTTAAAGAGCCCAATAAAACATTGGTTCATATTACCAGGCAGGTATGCTGTTTAACAACATGTACAAAACTAAATTTACAAAAGCACATATTTACATTCCAGTCGTTTCGAAGACAATGTTATCTGAAGTGACATACTGTGAATTTATCCTAAGATACAGTAGCTAGACAACCACACAAACCAACAAATGTGCATCTTACTCAGTTCAGTAGCTTGGACTTGCTTCCTGTCACAGCTTACTCTACGTTTTCAGGACTGCTAACACACCAAAGCTGTCACTATAAACAATATACACAAATCCATGGAAGACCATGTACCCCAACCCATTAGCACAACCCATTAGCACTATTCACCAGTTTTCACACAAATCTCTGTTCCATTCACACTTTTGTTGCAAAACTATACACATAACACTCTTTGCAAAAACACGGACATTCAAAAACCAAACTGAAATCATTGCAATTCTAGCACTCTCAACAAACAGTTGTCGAGGTGTGAACACTAACAAGCGTAATTAGTCAACAAGCAATCATGATGTCGGCATGAATGAAAAGAATGGGAGGAGGTTGACGAAGGGAGAGGACGATGAAGAAGAACAATGATCTCTAATTACGTTGGTGACACAGTACCTGACTGTGTTCTTGTACATGACAATAAAGGATACTGAGCCGTTTCACTGGTGCACAAATTCTCCGGACTTTCAGATATAAAAATAGATTGCTTACCGTAAACCTATCTGACTACTGTGCTGACCACCCTGTTTTCTATATTCTGAATCTGTATGCATAAGCACATGCAGGACAGCGCAGGAATACTATGTGAGCTAGTATTCGTATTCTTTAAAATATAATATTTCTTTTTATAAAACTGAGAGGCACCAGTTGATGGTGGTTGTTTGTACTTCATCTCTGAGGCAGAAAAACAATTTTGAAGCTGGTTGTCGAAAACAACGGAATATGTATAGAAATCCAGTTAAGGAGAACAATTCAAGACATTAGCCTGTTTCCCGCGGCCCCCATGCCCATTCTCCCAGGCATGCCCCTCTACCCCGTCATGTCGACAGCCTCTTAGCCGTCACCGTGCGTCGTCTCCTGAGGGATTGGTCTAGTGGCCGTGGTTCTCGGTACTGACGTCACCCCGGTAAACCAGCGTCAGCTCCAGGTTCACATCCAGGTAGGGTGCGGGGTGGCGCCCGTGGGGGTCCAGTCACGCCTTGAGTTCATTCACCTGTGTCGTCATGTGCTCCACCCCCAGCAGGTGTCTCCCATCTTCCCATCATCCCTGGCATACTTAAACCTGTGTTCTCTATTCTGATGCCAGTACGTCTTGGGTTTTCTCCTCCGAGTCATATCCGCGTTTCTTGTTTTCCTGTTCTCAGTTTGTCTCCTAGATTTCCTGTGTACCTGACCTGATCCCACCTGCGTCTGCCTGCACATTGCCTTTAGATTGTTTTAATAAACTTTGCCTGCGCTTCAAACTCCTGCCTCCCGAGTCTGCATTTGGGTCTTTTGTCTGAGCCTTGACAGTTTAATTTTGTGGGAGTAGTCTAGGGTTTGGTCAGTATGATGTGAGTTTCAAAAGTGTTTGTTTATAGTTTTGAGAAAATGTAGGACACATTCAGGAAAAGTGTGTCAGCAGTTGAAAAACAGTAATTATTTTATTGCTGTAATTGGCAGGCAGACATTTGATGACATTCCAGTTCACGTTTCCTTTTTAAACATGAAGGTTTTCACTTAAGTGGACAAGTCCAATACTTGTCTCCACTACGCCACAACAACTTGGTTGGATCCACAGTAACACTATGTAACAATTTTTATTCCTGGGTAGTAAGTGTTATTTCATAATTACTTATGCCTAAAACATATAGAAAATGTTTATTATTTCCCACAAACGTTGCATTTGTGACCAGGACAGTGATATTTTGAATTTTACCAATTTTCAATGAGAAAATGGGCGAATTTGTCTTTTCATTCACATAAAGTCAGAAAAAAACAACATATGAATCCAACTTAACATGTATTCATACTAAAGTAATACAAAAATGACTACAAAAAAATTAGAAGTGAGTAGTTTTTTGAGATTTATGATTATACTGTAAATCACTTTCATGAATCAGCCCCGAAATGAAATCTCCCATCATGATCTTGTTATACTGTCCTTGGTAGCGGCGTCCAAAATCTTCTATATCCTGGTGGAAGCGCTTGCCTTGCTCCTCTGAGTACACTCCCATGCTCTTCTTAAATTTATCAAGATGAGCATCAAGGATGTGGACTTTGAGGGACATCTTAAAGCCCATTGTGCCATAGTCCTTCACCAGAGTCTCAACAAGCTCCACATAGTTTTCGGCCTTGTGATTGCCCAGGAAGCCCTGAACCACTATGACAAAGCTGTTCCAAGCCACTTTCTCCTTACTAGTGAGGTTCTTGGGGAATTCATTGCACTCCAGGATCTTCTTTATCTGTGGTCCGACGAAGACACCGGCTTTGACCTTTGCCTCAGACAGCTTAGGGAAGAAGTCTTGAAGATAATTGAAGGCTGCTGACTCCTTATCTAGAGCTCTGACAAATTGTTTCATAAGGCCCAATTTGATGTGCAGTGGTGGCATCAGCACCTTCTAGGGGTCCAGCAGTGGCTCCCACTTGACATTGTTACTCCCCACAGAAAACTCGGTCCGCTGTGGCCAGTCCCACCTATGGTAGAACGCCTTGGTGTCCCTGCTATACCAAAGGCGAAGTTAGCAAGGAAACTTGGTAAAACCGCCTTGGAGACCCATCAGGAATGCCACCATTTTGAAGTCCCCTATGACCTCCCAGCCGTACTCATCATACTTCAAGGCTTCCAGCAAGGTCTTGATGCTGTTGCTGTTTGATGCTGTTGTAATCCTGTATTTATACTACTGTTTATATTAATGGAAAGTTCTAAAAAGTTCTAGAAGTTACTCGAAGTTTACTCAGCACTGAATCTATCTGGAATGTTCTGGGAAATTTCAAAATATCACTGTCCTGGTCACAAAAGCAAAATTTGTGGGGAATAATAGCCATTTTCTATACTTTTGAGGCACAAGCAATTAGGAAATAACACTCACGACCCAGGAAAAAATAAATAAATGGTTACACAATGTAATCCAAATCCATTAGAATTTTTCGCACTTATGAGAAAAGACTTTTGTTATACCAGGAACTTATGTTTTGAAATGATGAGATTCCTAAAACTTCCATTGTGCTTTGTGGCAGGAAGGCTAGTAAAGCTTTATTCAAGATTTGCAAACCCAGAGCATTTAACAACACTCTCAGCAGAGTCAGGTCAAGAGCTCCCTGTTTAAGGTTGAGCTCAGGCCTATATGCATTCAGTACAGCCCACTCACTGTGTCCCCCTCCCATGCACGTTGTTGCGAACTTCGGCAACAACATAACAAGATGTTACAGCCCATGAGAAGTCAGCCAAAGCTATCTGCTTTAGACACATCCTGTACAAGTGAGCAGAGCTGAAACACACAATGGCCTTACTAAATTACTGGATTATATTAAGAATAAGCAATAAAATTCAGTTGTACTATGGAATAACAACATTTCTACCACAGTGAGGTTTCCTCACTACTATTACAATCACTATTCAGTGTCTCTTTAGTTTGTTAGTAGGCAAATTGTTTAGTTATCTGTGAACAATTCTTTACTAAAATAACTAGGCCTGGTGGTGGTTCAGTGATCGGATGTGTCAGCCTATCGTGAAGAATGCAAAATCAAAAAGGGATTATATATCATAATTTGTCAGAGTTGAATATTGACACTGCAAGCAGTAGAAACCCTAAATACAACCTGAACACCCTACCAGCGAAGTAACAGAATGTCTGTGTGTAAAGTCAGCATTTCACACCGGAAGACTAAGAGATATGCAGACCAAACTAATGGGTAGGGATTTATCAACGCAATAGCTGTTGTCGATAATCCAATGCAGGCTCCAAATACTGCGGACCAACAGCAATCTTCCACCCGCAACTATGACAGAAACAACATTATGCCAAGGTCATTTTAGCTACGCTAGCTAATGAAAAAAATATCACAAGGCCTACCATATTTACTACCTAAGTTCATAGTATTTATGTCTTCTAGGTGGAATGTTATTAAACTGTACCAGACAGCTATTCAATGTTCAAGTCAAAAACAACTTTAGCTATGAGATCAGAAGGTCAACCTCACTCCATCCTAATGTCTGTTGTAGTTTAAAAAAAAACTTGATTACCCCCAATTACGTAATTGAGGATAAAATTTGGAAACTTGTATCTAGCTCTTAAATTACAGAATTGTTTTGACAAGCTGTTTTCACAGCCTGTCACGTTGGAAAAGTGATCTGCAAAAATATTTTGATGTGCTTCGGGATCTAGAATTGTCCTTTATGCAGCTAAAATAACTTAAAATAAATACATATAAAATGCTGCCTGACACCTACAAAAAAGTTCTCCAACCTGCCAGTCACAGCAAATCTGTGTTATGATAAGCCTCGGTAGGGAAGGTGGGCAGCTCTTTTAGAGTTGAGAAATACAGTTAGTATCAGAAGCAAGCTGATCCTCCTCTTTCTACAAGGGCCATGATCTGCTTTCAAGGGTGTTGTTGTCTACAAAGGCATGAGGAAATGTGTGCTGTTCTAGTCACTCGCAATTTTAAAGCGCCTTGTGAAGAATGTTCTTTTCTGCACGGATTGACAAGGTGGAATAGGTGGGTTTGAAAATTGTTGCTATTGCTTAGTTATAATGTTGGCTCCGAGATATGAAATGTGGGCATACATTTGACATTAAATAATTGAATATTAACATAACCAAAGGTGCCTGGTTCTCATTTGGATCACGGGTGTCAGGTCCTGGACTTGGTGAGACGCAGCCCAATTTAACCCTTGCGCACGCACGCACGCACACACACACACACTAAGTCCTTCTCTGTACTTCATGCTCTACAGGAACAATATCCCTGTGGATTTTTGGAGGGGATGATTAATATAGAGCATTGGTAAGGGTCAAAGAAAATGGCAGATGAAAAGAAACATGGTTTAGAGTGAAGGTCACAAATACACCTCACACACCTCTAAAAGAGCGTGTGATGCAGCCTCATGTGGGGGAAGTAGTAAACACAGAATGGCTAATACACATATAGGCGCTTGTAGTGGCACTTTGTTTTATCCTTCACCACCGTAAAATGTACCACTTGTTGGAGTCAGTCTAGCAGACAGTATTCGCAATGCGAACAACGAGACAAGATAACTTCCTTTCAGATGTTTAATTGGAAAACACAAAATTATCATGTCCAACGCATGGTCAAAAAACTGTGTTGCTTCCAACAGTAGCTAACTCCCAAACTAACCAAAGTTTACCTATAACTTATAATGAAATTATCATTACCAATTCTTAACTGTTTAACTAAATATTATTATTAATCAACTAGTTCCTCACTGGCTCTTACAGCGCTTGCCAAAACTCACCAACACAAACGCATGCCTGCACACACAAACAAACAAACAAACAAACAAACAAACACACACACACACACACACACACACACACACACACACACAGGTTTTACTTTCCAAGTGATTACTGACAATTTAGTATAATTTAAAAAGATCTTACCTAACCCAATACTTCCCAATACAATCTAACCTTAAACTCAATTACCTAAACCGTATGCCTGGATGTAACCTAACCCTAACTCCTAAAACGAACCCTTAATGCC
>JACXGI010014143.1:6580-19666 GCA_016801175.1 Esox masquinongy | reverse complement strand
TGTGCCTATAGTCTGACCCCCTCTGTCAGCATTCCATTGTTACTGATGGTGCGATTAGCTCATTTATTTAGATCCGGTGATGCTTCCCCTGCCAATGGTTTCCGCCAGTCCTCAGTGTCAGTGAGGTTGTGCGCCTGTGTGTCTCCAGGGGAAGTGTTTGCAACGTGCTGCTGACGTCGTGTGAGGACGGTGTGTGTAGGCTGTGGTCTGAAACGGTGCTGCCGGAGGACAGCATCCTGGGGGGTCAGATCACAGAGAACACACACTCCTACAGCTCCAGCCTGCCTGGCCTGGGGGGGAAGGACAAGATACAACACGCCCTGGAGGTACACACAACACACACACTGTCGTTTACACACTGTCAATTGGAATATTCACTTATTTTATTCTCTTAACAAACTTCAGTTTTTGATCAGACACTAAACTTTATTAATCCTTTAAAGAAAGGCACAGCGATTCAACATATGTATACAAAGTACTTACATAGCATAACCCTGTTATGTCTACCTGCTTCCTGCATTTTGGTCGCCGCCTCTCCTCTCCGTGGCCAGTCGATGAGTCACCTGAAACACCTGCGTCGGGGTCGCCGGAGGTCATCTGCCTTGGTGGCTCATACGGAGCTGCTGCCATCTCAGATGGGGAATGTGGAGACGCACACACACCGACACATCTCTCACCATGCTAACGCTCTGTGCCACTTCCACATCTCTGCCAGCATTAACCCTGCCACAGGTATTCGCGCACACACACACCACACAGACATAAGCACCAGCATACGAAAAGAAATTCACACTTGCTCTAGCATCATCAACCTAATCCTCTGTCAACATCCACCTCAGTTTGTTGATGTATTCCTCTCACAATGAAGACTGTCAGAGTAACCCCCCCCCCCCCCAGATATCCCTGCGGTGCTGGCAGAGTCTGCCATGTTCAGTCCGGAGGATGGAAGTGGAGGGGGAGGCTTTGTGGTCCACTGGCTCAACAACAAGGACCTCTCCTTTACCTCCTCCATGGATCTGTTCATGCTGCGGCTACGCAAGCTCTCAGAACAACAGCTGGACCAAACCACCGAAGACCCCCTGGAGCAGGACGGATCCCCCATGAAGTTTGACTTTGGTACGCTCCATACATTATGGTGCTTGGAAGTACGTGTTTGGCCACGTCTTGTTTGACGCGACAACAACAACACGCTTGCGGTGATGCTGTATGATATGTACATCAGACACATTCCTCCCAAGCTACTTAGACTGCTTCGTTCATACATTTTCCAATGGGTGGCGAGGATGGCATCAAAGGCACCATCTTGTCCTTCCACAAATCGTGCTCTTAACAACTGAGCACCCACCTCTTGATATACTGTGTGTGGTGACATAACAAAGCATTAAAGCGTCGGCACTCTGTCTCACATTTCCTAACACAGGCTATAGTCAGAACAGTTGGTCTTTTAATAATGCTGATATTTTTTGTTGACATTTGCTATTAATTAGTTAGTAATTAGCTACAATTATTTAGACTTTTCACACAACAACCTGCCGCAGCTCCGGAACGATCACTGGCTCCTATGAATATTCCATATTTTAACTGTGATATAAGCTGTTATACGCAACTGACCCAGTTCAAAACCACTGTCGAATTGTGAAGCACATCTGAGTACAATAAGTCTGTCTGAAGTCTTCACACAACCAGATGTCTCTGTGTTTAACTTTCTTCATCTCCCTCTAGACCTCGATGAGATGTCAGACAAGGGTTCGTCTGAGCATGGTGAGGAGGGTGAGGGGGGTGAGGGCAGCACCAAGGCTTCGTCTCCAGGATCCAGTAGCTCGGTGCCACTGCCCTCCATGTTGCTGGAGAGGAAGATGGAGACTTTAATTCTGGAGTGGAATAAGAGTCCTGACATGCTGTTCACCATCCACCCCACTGATGGCTCCTTCCTGGTCTGGCATGTCAAATACCTGGATGAGTATATCCAGGGAATCTTCAGACAAGTGCATGTAAGTTGCGCACACACACACACACACACACACACACACACACACACACACACAGTACATAAAAACACTCATATGAGCACACATATGAGCACAAAGACACAAAAAATACCTAAAACATTACTTTTCCACAGATTTTATTTATTATTCAAAGACTAGACTGTAGAACCTGAAACTTATCTTAACCCCAAACCTAAACCCATCAGTCTTCAAAAACATTTTCAAATGGCCTGACTTTTCACCATGTTTACTTTTTTCGCGTGGTGAATGTTGGTCCTGAAAGTGTAGAGAAACACACATCCTAACTCACACCCCTTCCACCATTAACCTGCACAATGGGAAACAGAATTCTTGTCCTATGTTACTAACCTCTTTTTCTCTCTATTGTTTGTTTCCCGTTTCTCCACCTCTCTCCATCCCTCTATCTCCATCCCTCTATCTCCGTCCCTCTATCTCCGTCCCTCTATCTCCGTCCCTCTCTCTCTCCCTCCCTCTCTATCTCCATCCCTCTCTCTCTCCATCCCTCTCTCTCCATCCCTCTCTCTCTCCATCCCTCTCTCTCTCCATCCCTCTCTCTCTTCATCCCTCTCTTCCACCATCCACCTCTCTCTTCAATCTTTCCATCTCTCTCCATCCCTCTCCAGGTGTCGTTCTCATCCCGTATCCCGGTGGCGTTCCCTACAGGTGACGCCAAATCCCTGAGTAAGAACATTCTGATGTACGCCTGTTCCTTCTCCGACATGGATAGCTCCAACGTCGGAGCCGAACAGGGGCAGAGGAATGGCCTTGTACCCCACTCTGCCTCCGCCGGGCTGGGCTCCTCCGCCCTCAGCCTCTCCCTGGCCCAAGCTTCAGGCATCAGCCCGGCTGTCATGATGGTGTCCAAACACGTTGATGGGTCTCTCAACCAGGTCCCAAGTAACACCCTATTCCCTATGTAGCATACTCTGAAAAGTGTGCCCTCGTTCCATTTTCAGTGCACTGAAAGTCAGACTTTCTAGAGGTCCTGTGACGCATGTTTAAGAGGGCTGGGTTTGAAGTGGCGCGCGCCGTGACTGTTTGAATGCTCTTAATGACGTTTCCCTCTCAATCCGCTTCCCTATCCAGTGGGCAGTGACGTTCGCGGAGCGGTCAGCGTTCTCCAACGTTCTGACAGTGTCTCACAAGTTCCGTTACTGCGGTCACCGGTTCCACCTCAACGACCAGGCGTGTCACACGGTCCTGCCGCTCCTGCTGACATCCTCCCATCACAACTCCCTCCTAACGCCCCCCTCCGCCCCCGGCAGTATTGACCTGGACCAGCCCCCCGCACATGCCCCTCCCCCCAGAGGACTGCCTAGGTATGGAGGATGGGAGGGGAGGTGGGTGCCTGGGTTTGTATGTATTTGTGTTTGTTTGCGTGTGTGAATTGGGAGGGGTGAACATTGTCTCTGAGGAACTTCAGCGTGTGATCATCTGTGCCACGCCCCAGGAAGCAGCTGCGTAACACGGCCACCAGGACCTTCCATGACCCGAACGCCATCTACAGTGAGCTGATTCTGTGGAGGGTGGACCACATCGGACCCCTGTCCTGCACTGGAGGGGTGTCAGAACTGGCCCGAATCAATTCTCTACACACATCAGCCTTCTCCAATGTAGCATGGTTGCCAACCTTGGTGCCCAGCTCCGTTCTAGGTTAGTGCACACACATGCACAGGCACTGCCGTTGTAGTGAAAATGGGCTTCCATGAAGAATCGGATGGCCAGGATATGGTTTAAATCCGTCGCTATCTAAGCTTGTTAAAACACATTCTAAACACTGGAGTTCCTCCTTTTTATTTAGTTTGTGTGGTTAGGTAGCCTGGCAGTTAGAGCATCTGATCAGAATCCAAACGGTTGCCAAATTGAATCCCCAATCCAGCAAGGTTAAAAATGTGTCATTCTGTCCTTAAGCTAGTCAGTTATTATTAATTTCTAGATAAGAGGCTCTGCCAAATGACTAAAATGTCAAATGTGAATGGCCGCTAGCATTTCTTAATGAGTCCAATCTAAAAGAATACCTTATCAGGACTACCCTTTAAAAGTGACATCTCTCTCACTGTCACTTTTTTACGTTTTGTCCTCTATCCCTCCATCTCCAGGTACGTACTGTAACAGTTCCAGTGCCTGTTTCGTAGCGTCAGACGGTAAGAACCTGCGTCTTTACCAGGCTGTTGTGGATGCCAGGAAACTGCTGGCTGAACTGTCTGACCCTGAGACCTCAGTAAGTGGACACACACACACACACACAGACACACGTCAAATCCAAATTGAGACATTAAAATATATTTCCCCTTAAAAGTTGTATTTTCCTTTACAAATTAAACATTCTAGGACTCACCCAAAGTCAGATAACTAATGCTGAAATCCTCAGATTTATTCGGACACAGACTGTAGCTTCCTGTTGTTGGATTAAAGGCAGTTTGTCTCTCTGTCCGTTTCTCCATAGAAGCTGGTTGGAGAGGTGTTTAACATAGTGAGCCAGCAGTCAACAGCCAGACCTGGATGCATCATAGAGCTAGACGTCATCACCAACCAGGTTAGATTCATCTCAGACTGTCTCTAGAGGCTGGGCCGTATCATCAGAGGAACATTTCGTTTTTACGCTTGACTCTCAGCAGAACCGTACAAGTTTTTTTTGTTGTTTTTTTAAATGTGGTCTTTCTGTGTCTCTTTACTGTAGTGTGGCTCCACCACCCAGCTCCTACATGTCTTCCAGGAAGACTTTATTCTCGGTTATAAGCCTCAGGAGGAACCAGAGCTCTTCACTCCAGCATACCCTTCTACCCAGGGTACAGGATACGTGGATGGATGGATGGATGGATGTGTGGATGAATGGCTGGCTGGAAGGTCTGCTGGCTGGATGGCTGGATTGATAATGATTGGATGGATAATAGGATAGATGGGTGCATGGATGGCTTTATGGCCGGCAGAATGGATAGATGGCTGGATGGATGGATGGATGGATGGAAGGATGGATGGATGCCTGGATGGATGTATGGATAGATGGATGGATGGATGGATAGATGGATGGATAGATGGCTGGATAAACGGACAGATGGATGGATGGATGGATAGATGGATGGCTGGATGGATGGATGGATGGATAGATGGATGGATGGATGGATGGATAGATGGATGGATGGATGGATGGATGGATGGATGGATGGATGGCTGGATAAACGGACAGATGGATGGATGGCAGGCTGGATGAATAGATGGCTGGCTGGATGGACAAACTAAAGACTTTTGTGTTGTTGTGTTTCTGTCTCCTGTCCAGAGTACCATCCTACTCCCTTCTCTGAGAAGTTCTTCCTGGTGGTCATAGAGAAGGACCTGAACAGGAACTCTGTACTGCAGATGTGGCACCTGCACCTGCAGTCTGTACAGGCCTGTGTGGGTGAGTTCCTAACCATAACCTGACCTTACCTACCCTCAACTTACCTACCCCAACCCTACCTAACTTTACCTAACCCAACCAAACCCAACCTTACTTACCTCCTACAGGGTGCAGCACCATGTAATAGAGTACTGTATTACTGAGTACATTTCCATTGATTATTATACTAATTAGTACTGTGCAGTATAATCGAGTACATTTCCATGAAACATTGAACCTTACAGTAGTGTGCAGTACAGTAATACTTTCTCTCTTCAGATGAGACCGTCTCAAAGCCGTCGTCCCAGCTGATGGTCCCGTTCCAGCAGTGTACCACTGACTCTTCTCCAGACACCTCCCCCCTCACCCCTCTGCCACGCTCAGCCTCCACAGCCAACCTGCAGTCGGCCAGCAAACTCATCCTCAGCTCCAAACTGGTCTGTAGCCATCGCCTGGACCTGCCCTTTGGGGTGGAGGTGACAAGGGCGACGCCCTCTGCAGGTACTGATGGGTGCATGCGCACACACACGCACACACGCGCGCGCCTTTGCTCATAAGGATGTTATTGATCACACGCTGATATGTCTCTGATCAGTATAAACTGAACTTGTTCAACATCTAGTACAACAGCTAGCTACTGAAGCCAGGTTATTTTGATGCAGACATGTTACAAACTGGAGTGCTGTTGGCAACTTCATTTTGGCTGCCTGGTTAATTTATGGAGCAAGCATTTTGTCTCAATTGATTCCTATACAATAACCAAATAGTTTGATGAACAATGTATTGCAGCAGATAATACTAGGTGAGTTTAAAGCTCTAAAAGCAGCTTTAATTTTATTGGCTGTTGCATTACAATTCAGTAACTCATTTTATTTGCTTAGAGTAACTGAAACGGCTTGACATGATGCCACTTGCAACTAAACTTGCGTGACAATTGTGTTGTGTAACACCAGCCCAAGGATGGGATGATTCACACACATGTGCACGCACACACACACAGACTCTGCAGGGTGGTTGAGACTAACAATATTGCTTTTGCTTTTTTGTAAAAAAAAAATCTAAAAATATACTGCATTCAGAAATAAAGCTTTTATTCTGTCTCTGCAGTTTCACTCTGTTTCCTCCCTAACAGTTATGTTGCATCCTCCTCTCTCTCCAGGTCACCTCAGCTCCTCGTCCATCTACCCAGTGTGTCTGGCCCCCTACCTCATTGTCACCACCTGCTCCGACTCCCGGGTCCGATTCTGGCGCTGCTCCGTGGAGGGTTCTGAGGAGGGGGTGGGGGAAAGCAGGACCTATCACTGGGTGCCCTGGTCCCTACTCAACGAAGAAGAGGATAACAACAGTGCCGTTTGTGTCCCCGGGCGTCCCGTAGCTGTGTCCTGCTCCTACATTGGACGGCTGGCTGTGTCCTTCAAACAGCCGCGACCCGGGCAGGGACAGGTGGGGCAGAACCGTACAGGAAGTCCCTAGCTGAATGTCTTTTGGCAGGTCACCGTCTTAAGGCCCATCCGTTTCTAGAGTTCACCTGTCAGATTCCATGCACGTGTGTTTTTGTTTTTTTCTAGCCTGGCCAAATGGTAAAAATACAATAAGCACAGTATTCTTTTCCTTTTATTGGCTTCACATTAAGTGATAAGTGGTCTGTGTTTGTTTCACAACCCTTAATTGGATACATTCATTGCATCTCTTTATATGGTTTTGAAGAAGAACATTATTTTACAGTGGATTTACTGTACAATAATTAACTGTCCAATTCCCCAAGGCTTTAGTCAGTTTTCAATTAACCCAAGAGATAAAATAAGTTGTATCCTGCACTGTGCAGAGCCATGGCCCGGCCGGGGACTTCTCCATGCACGTGTCCATCTATGAGTGTGAGTCTACAGGGGGCTCAGAGTGGGTGTTGGAGCAGACCCTCCACCTGGATGACTTCACCAGGCCCACCTCCACCCTGGACCCCAGAGTCAGCGTGGACTCCAACCTCTTCGTTTACAGCAGGTACAGCAGGGTGTGTGCGTGTGCGCGTGGGCATGGGCATGGGCGCGTGTGTATCCTAATAGCCTGCCTCTCTGTCTGCAGGTCTGATCTGTACATGAGTCGAGACCACCGCTCTCCCAACATTAAACACTATGTTAATCTGGACTGGCTGTCCAAAGAGGACGGGTCCCATATCCTCACGGTGGGAGTGGGATCCAACATCCTCATGTACGGACGCATCTCGGGCGTGGTCAATGAACAGACTAGCAGCAAGGATGGTGTGGCGGTCATCACCCTGCCCCTAGGAGGGAGCATCAAACAGGTACGTACCCTGACGCCAAACCGATACGCCATTCTTTGTTAGTTGGACGTTTCTGCAGAAAGCATGGCGCCCTGCATCCCCCTGCTGGCTGGCCTCTGGAGCTAAACAGGGAGGATGCTGTTCAATCCCTGGATGGGAGACCAGAGGCCAGTAGGAGGCACTCTTCACCCTGGTCTGATTATTAATTCCCCAGGCCAGTGAAGGGAACATTGTCCTGTGTAAGGTGCCATCTTTTGGAAGCAATGTTAATTTGGTGTCCTGACTATATGTCGTCATTAAAGACCTCATGGCTCTGCCTGGGCTCTAAACGTCTGAGTAGATGAGTTAACCCTGGTGTCGTGGTCAATTTTCCAATCAAAGCTCACTAATCATCCCCAGCTTCTCATCGACTCTTTCATTCCCACTCCTCCCCCTGTAACTATTCCCCAGGTTGTTGCTGTAGATGAGAATTAGTTCACAGTCAACTTACCTGGTAAAATACCGTAAATACGTTTGTTGCCTTTCTTATACTTAGCAAATGGCCATTTCATGTGTTCCTGATGTCTTTTTATTTTGTCTAGTTTGGTGTGTTCTGCGATATAAATAGCCTCACTGGGGACATTCAAGGTTGTTCCTAAGTCACTTCCCTCCTCTCCATACCGGGCGCAGTGGGTCTAGTGGTAGGAGGCCACCAGGGAATAGTGTGTCATTTAGACCACCAGCCTAATGGAGTTCATGTGAAACAGGGAATCCGTTCTCGCTGGATCCTGCTGCGCTCCGTGGACCTCCTCTCTTCGGTGGACGGAACCCCCTCCCTGCCCGTGTCCCTGTCCTGGGTCCGTGATGGCATCCTGGTGGTGGGAATGGACTGCGAGATGCACGTGTACGCCCAGTGGCGCCAGGACCGCAAGCCCGGGGAGGCCGAGGGCGACAGCCCGTCCTCCGCTGATGACATCACCGGGGGGCAGACAGCCATGGTGTCCTCCGCGGCGTTCAAGGGACGAGCCCGGTCCAAGAGCATGTTTGAGGGCAACGTGGCCATCGACGAGGCCCTCCAGGCGCCGGCGGGGCTTCAGGAGGGGGGTCTGTTTGAGGCTGCCCACTCCCTGTCCCCCACCCTGCCTCAGTACCATCCGACGCAGCTGCTGGAACTCATGGACCTGGGGAAGGTCCGCCGCGCCAAGGTGGGTCTGACTGACTGGGTTGGACTCGGAGGATGGCTGTTGCTTTTAGGTGGACACGTTGATGTAGGCAGGTTAGAGAAATTAGTGATGTCCTTGGGAGGGTTAGTGGTTTGAGGATCGGCTGGCTGGCTGTTTTTATGTCTGGCTGGCAGTCAGCCCATCTCCCTGTTCAGTATTTATCTCAACCCATCCTACTTTTTATCAGTAAACCTTTGTTGTATGCCAGATGACATGTTGAGTAGTCGTGGTGTTAGTGTTGGGAATGATGTTGAGATGAAGAGTATTTTCATGTACATTAATGTTTGTACGGTTGATAATGGGGGCTGTGAATGATCCCCCAGGCCATCCTGTCCCACCTGGTGAAGTGTATTGCCGGTGAGGTTGCCGTGGTGAGGGATGTGGAAGCAGGCGAGGGCGGAGCCAGACGTCACCTGTCCCGGACAATCAGCGTGAGCGGCAGCACGGCTAAGGACACCATCGTGGCGGGGCGCGACGGAGGAAGAGACTACACGGAAATCAACTCCATCCCCCCTCTACCCCTTTACTCTCTGCTGTCTGCCGACTTGGACACCTCCTATAAGGGCGGAGAGGAGGGGTTGAAGGGGGGGAAGGTGGTTGAGGGTGAGGGGGCCAGGAAGACTGGAGAAGATCAGTACACAGACCTTTTCCAGGTAAAGTCATACTAATGCATGTATATAGATGCTCAGTGCAGATGTACAGTGAATGTCTTCTTGACCCGTTTCCGAGAAGTGATATGAATAAAACGTTTCCATGTGTCACTTGGGTCTTCATGTGATCAAATCAAGAATCAGTCAGCAAACCAATAAACTCTTTAATGTCTCCCTCCATCCCTCATCAGATGCAGGCAGTAACCACTGATGACTTCGTGAGCTTTGCTACGGAGAAAGTAGAAAAGTCATCCAGAGTAATCAACCTGTCTCAGTATGGGCCAACCTACTTCGGACCAGAACATGCCCAGGTAATTTAGCGAAACATCCCCTCGGTGATTTAGTGAAAATATATAACACAATGTGCAAAAACGTTGAAAACCAAAATATAACACATAGCTCACATAATGTAAAAGCAATGATGAAACGGTTATGTGACTTGACGAGAATAAGAGATTTAACTCACATTTCTGTCTAAGTCAAATCAGGGTATGTATGGCCGGTTTGGATCTGTCTATTCATCCAGATTTACTGGTCTGGTTGACGTCTCTGTAATCACTCCTCTCTCCTTCCTCCAGGTGTTATCTAGCCAGCTGATGCATTCCAGTCTACCCGGTCTGACGCGCTTGGAGCAGATGTTTCTGGTGGCTCTGGCTGACACTGTGGCCACCACCAGTGCAGAGGTCAGCAGCTCCACTGACAAACAGTACACAGGTCAGTCCCAGGGGGAGGGGCTGGTGGGGGGACCACCACTTAGGCTGTGTTTCTGTAATTACAGTCTTATCAGGGTTGTTCCCTGATTGGATGTGATGTTCTTAATGTTTGATATAAACACGCACCCTAATCAGTTGTTTCCTGATTGGATGTGATGTTCTTAACGGTTGATATGAAGACACACATGATTGCGCTTCACGTCCGCTATCAGGCTTTGTTATTTAGTCTTTAAGTGGGATGTGAGAGGGAGAGACCTTAGCAGGTTGTTCCTCTGTTAAGTAAGCTGTGAGCGAGAGGGGGAAAGGTGGAGAGAGGGAAAGGGAGAGAGTGGGATAGAGGGAAAGGGAGAGAGTGGGAAGGAGGGAAAGGGAGAGAGTGGGATAGAGGGAAAGGGAGAGAGTGGGATAGAGGGAAAGGGAGAGAGTGGGATAGAGGGAAAGGGAGAGAGTGAGAGAGTAAGGGTGATGGAAAGGGACAGAGGTAGTGAGAGAGGAAGAGAGAAAGGGAAATAACCATAGACAAGGGAGAAACATAGGATAAACAGGTTCAAGGACACAGACCTCATTGAACTGCCATGCCTAGAAACGTGACTCTTGAGAGGGCTAAGGAGAGAGGAACAAGAGATTGAAGGGTTGTGTGTCTCTGTATCCCTCAACCACCTCCACCTGACCAGTATATTAGGAGAAAGCTGCAGCCTATCCCAAATGACTGGGAAAGCAAGTGACTTCACCTGACTGTAGTGGTGCGTTCACAGTGTGCCTTACTAACCTCGGTGTTTGTACTGGTGTCCAGGTGGCGAGGCTCTGGATGAGTGTGGCTTGAGGTACCTGTTAGCCATGCGCCTGCACACCTGTCTCCTTACCTCTCTACCCCCGCTGTATCGCATGCAGCTGCTGCATCAAGGTATGACGCACACGCACACACACACACGCGCACACACACACACACAGGGTGACACATTGCTACTAAAATGAAATCAGTGTTTCAGAGACCCTCCTGCCTCCCCAGGTCTGTCTACATGTCACTTTGCGTGGGCCTTCCACTCGGAGGCTGAGGAGGAGATGTTGAACATGATCCCGGCCATGCAGAGGGGAGACCCTCAGTGGTCCGAGCTACGAGCTGTGGGGGTGGGATGGTGGATACGCAACATCAACACTCTCCGCAAGATGGTGGAGAAGGTGTGTGTGCGTGTGTGTGCGTGTGCGCCTGCACGTGTGCGTGCGTGTGTGTGTGATAATTTACCAAATTATTAATTGATAATTTGGTAAATTTATTTGATTGATTTATTAATAGGTTTCTATATTTGTTTAATTGATTTATTGACTAAGTGATGTATGTGTAGGTGGGTAAAGCAGCGTTCCAAAGGAACAATGATCCTTTAGATGCAGCTCTATTCTACCTGGCAATGAAGAAGAAGGCTGTTCTCTGGGGTCTCTTCAGGTAACACAGCTAACAGACTCTCCTGAGTCCATTTGTCTGGCTTGGGGTTAGACATAACTTTAGCGTTTGGTTACCAGCATGGTGAAGTTTTCATGACTTTATGACTCTTGATGCTGACGACTCCACCTCTCCATGTCTCCAGACTTTCCCAAGCCTAAACCTAGATCTCTTGGTTTTGTTTTAGCTTCTTTTAGTTTTTGTTTTCACCTCGTCTTCGCTTTAGCTTTCTTTAAATCCACGTTTTGTTTAACAGTTTGTGAAAATGACAACATGACTGAATTAAAGTACCTTGAATTAAAGTAAAATAAAATAAAGGTTTCCTCTCCCCTCCCGTCCCCTCCTACTCTCCTCTAGGTCTCAACATGATGACAAGATGACTACGTTCTTTAAGAATAACTTCAGTGAGAACCGCTGGCGTAAAGCTGCCCTGAAAAATGCTTTCTCTCTGCTGGGTAAACAGCGCTTTGAACAGTCTGCAGCCTTCTTTCTGTTGGCTGGTTCCCTGAAAGATGCCATCGAGGTTTGTGTGCACACACACACACACGCGGACACACGCATACAGATACAAGCAGTCTGTTCCTCATTTAGACTCACTATCAGCAGCACCTGTGTTGTCTGTTGTGATGGCGTCATTGTCCTCGTCATGGAAACCTGGCACAGATGAATATTTATGGATGTTGACTGGGAGGTGTGCCAGTGATGTAGAGACTGTAGCTGTGTGTGTCTAGGCTCTAGTCTAAACCTGACAGACACAGCTGCAGGGCTGGTTAGCTGTGGAAATGGAGTTAGTTTACCTTACACCATCACTCAGCCTCAACATGCTGATAGGAATACACTGCCTAGCAGTACAATGGGTTTCTACTTCAAGTCTGATTGTCCATTCCGGTGGTTTTCAACCTTTTTCAGTTACTGTACCACCTGAATGTTGTTCTTCTCTGAGTACCCCTGATGTACCTCCTAAAGGGCATTTTGCTAGTAAGCCTGTGGTCTCCTGAGTCTTCTGAAGTCCCCACTGTGGATAGGCCCAGTTCCCCCAGGGATTCTAGTCCTTCAGGGATAGTTCACCATACTGTCACAGTGCATCTCTGAACGCTAGAACTCACATTCATCATGTTAGTCTATTTAAGCTACGAGTATTAACCTTGAACCTTGATTTTATCCTCTCCTATATCTAAAATTCTTTCTTGTTAGGCCTGACTGTATTCCTCACATCACCCATCACTCTCTACCTTTCACTCTCTGTCTGACTTCTTGAACTCTTCCTCTACCTTTCACTTTCCCTCTGACTTGAACTCTTCCTCTACCTTTCACTTTCCCTCTGACTTGAACTCTTCCTCTACCTTTCACTTTCCCTCTGACTTGAACTCTTCCTCTACCTTTCACTTTCCCTCTGACTTGAACTCTTCCTCTACCTTTC
>JACXGI010014142.1:0-19568 GCA_016801175.1 Esox masquinongy | reverse complement strand
AGATTAGATTTTTTTTAGAAGAGGCTTAATTTCCGCTATTTTTAGTGAGTTTGGTACACATCCGGAGGAAAGGGAGCAATTTATTATGTTCAACATTGACTGACCTAGCACAGGAAGTAGCTCCTTAAGTAATTTTGTTGGAATCGGGTCTAGCTGACAATTTGTGGGTTTAGAACTCATAACAAATTTAGTGAATGTGAAGTATTCCATAGGTCTAAAACCCTGTCAGACAAAATTGGTTTATAAATATTCAAACTGATATGTTTTAAGTAATTCCAACATTAAATGTGTTTATTATTGTACATAATCCATGTTAAAGCAACATTAACTTAATTTATCACGCAAAATTTACATCATTTTTTACTCAGCCTTCTTTTTTATTTAGGGGGGAATAGTAGCTCTGTAGGGCGGGCACTGTCCCCTAATGCAAAATTAATGTGTTACCTACACTTACTTTCCCCACCAAGGAACACACAGGATATTAGGCATACACCCCCACAACAATAGCCTAGTAATTCAATATTTTAATACAGGCCTAAAATAGTAATTTTATGAATGTAATCAGATCGGAGATTATTTTGTTAACTTACTGTCATTACATGTATTATGCACTAATATTTATATATTATACAATTTGTTGTTTAGTCTATTAATTGCAATGTTATTTAAATGCTGGCCTGCGGAATGTTAGCTTAGAACATATTTGGCCTGAGGCCAAAACTAGTTGCTGATCCCTGAAATACGGTTTTAGCCTGACATTTAAAATCACTATAAGAAAATAGCCCTTTCACATGTGAAAACACAATTAGATTTGTGTGAGTGTACACTTGGTTGAGAATATAGTAATTTCATTCATGAGGTCTCTGTCAGAAGACTGACTGACCTAATGAACCTGTGTCCTAGTGTTAGCTAGTAGACTGCTACTGCCCCCAACTGACATTAAGACAGCAATGCAGAAACCAAATCCTATCCATGTTTCACTTCTGCAACAACACTGTTTGTGCCATTGTTCTACCCCTAGATGGTAGCAGTTACCTTACAGAGTTGTTCTGGGATAATATTACGGACTGTGAAAGAAATTTAGAGCAGAAAATGTTAAACTCTAGGACAGACTATTTTCCCTACTGAACATGAAACACTGAGTCTAGAGTAATGAGTAAAGAGTAGGCTCAAAAATACTCTCTCAGTGCCTCTGTCCTCTTTGATTCCCCCTGTGAAAAGGCATGTCATATACCCAGGAGATTTAATTAGGCTGAAACTGTGAATTCTGACACAATAAAAAGAGAGATATAGTTCAAATAAGTTGTATTTTCTGATGTGTCATTGGTAACTACATAGCTGTTGAGGGTATTATATTCAGACATACCATAACAAACATGGATGGCAAACATAACGGTACTCTTGTAGCTTAATTAGAAAGGTACTGTGGGATAGTCAGAGACGGACATAAGATGTGGAGAAGCCAGGCATTGACTGCATTTTATGGGCTTAATATTTCAGTGCCAGATATTGAAATTATACAAATCGTACTATTCATAATATTATGAATTAAATAAAATATTAAAACTTGCTTGGAAAACAGCTAATATTTTCTCTGTTCAGCCAGTTTCGTGTGGATTTCATGTTTTGAAAACATGCATACAGTGCCAGTCAATGGTTTGGCCACCCATTCACTTATGTCCTAACTTTTGACTGGTACTGTATATAAAGCCTACTATACCCTGACAAAAAGATTGCAGTTAGGGTTAGTTAGGGTTATTGCATTTTCACATTTAACTGCAGTGAAAATACAATTACTAAAGTCAACTGTATTTTTTAGTATTGACAAATTACTTCAGAAAAATATATTTTGTATAAGATTTTGTAACATTAGGCAGTTATACTGCACCCTCCTGGAAAATAGTGAAAATCTAACTCCTAACTCCAGACATTCTTTTTTGTAAGCTTAGGGTTTCGGTTAGGATTACATTCAATATATTATCCAAAGCCACGTCGCCTATGTTGGATCAAATGGTTGTTTTCTAATGGATGCTTTTAACCTGACATTATCTGTGTCACAAGATATCATTTAGTTAAAATTACTTGGACGACATTCAATATAAATGTAGGCTAGAACAGATTGGTTCCATAGATCTTTACCTAAAGTCCTGGTGCCTCATTTATCAAAGGTGTGTGCACACAAAAAAGACTCCAAACATTGCTTGTGCCATTTTTCCCCCAAAATGTTGGTATTTATCATTTTGAAACTTGACAGGACAGTGTGCCCTATTCCCACACAAACATCTGACCATATGTGCCCCCAAACTGTAGTGTTTTAAGAATTGTTTAGCAAGCAATACATGATCAATTGTGATGATGGAAATAAAAATATTAAAACTACACATAGAAAATTGATTTCAGTCAAACTGCAGAATAACAGTATGCTATAAATATTGTATCCAAAATGATAGTATTTCTTTTTACTGCATTGTACATTGAAATTTTTTCTGCAAAATGATCATAGTAGACTGCAGTTAACGCACTTTGGAAAGGAGATCAGCTGCATTTACATTTGGTAATTTGATTGCAGTCATCATTTCTCACTGATGTTACATTTTCAGCATATAGTACATGAATGATACTGTATAGGCTTTAATTGTAACCAGAATGTAGTAAATGTCTCGGTTGTTGAGGAGTGGCCAGAGTATTATGATAGCACTTAATTAAGTTTGTTATTAATTCTGAATGCAGAGTATGGATGAATTTTAATTATTTACAGTCAGGTCCGGAAATAATTGGACACTGACACAAGTTTTGTTATTTTGGCTGTTTACCAAAATATATTCAAGATACAGTTAAATAATGAATATGGGCTTAAAGTGCAGTCTCTCAGCTTTAATTTGAGTGTATTCAAATCCAAATTGGAGAAAGGGTTTAGGAATTACAGCTCTTTAATATGTAGCCCCTTCTTTTTCAGGAAACTAAAAGTAATTGGACAATTGACTCAAAAGCTGTTTCATGGACATGTGTGGGCTATTACTTTGTTATTTCTTCATCAATTAAGCAGGTAAAAGGTCTAGAGTTGATTCCAGGTGTGGCATTCGCATTTGGAAGCTGTTGCTGTGAACCCACAACATGCAGTCAAAGGAGCTCTCAATGCGAGTGAAACAGGCCATCCTTAGGCTGCAAAAAAAAAAAAAAATTCCATCAGAGAGCTAGCAGGAACATTAAGGGTGGCCAAATCAACAGTTTGGTACATTCTGAGAAAAAAAGAACGCATTGGTGAGCTCTGCAACACAAAAAGGCCTGGACGTCCATGGAAGACAACAGTGGTGGATGATCGTAGGATTCTTTCCATGGTAAAGAAAAACCCTTTCACAGCATCCAGCCAAGTGAAGAACACTCTCCAGGAGGTAGGCATATCATTATGCAAGTCTACCATAAAGAGAAGACTTCACGAGAGCAAATACAGAGGGTTCACCACAAGGTGTAAACCATTCATAAGCCTCAAGAATAGAAAGGTCAGATTAGACTTTGCCAAGAAACATCTAAAAAAGCCAGCTCAGTTCTGGAAAAGCATTCTTTGGACAGATGAAACTAAGATCAACCTGTACAAGAATGATGGGAAAAAGATATGGAGAAGGCTTGGAACGGCTCATGATCCGAAGCATACCACTGTAAACACGGTGGAGGCAGTCTGATGGTATGGCCATGCATGGCTTCCAATGGCACTGGGTCACTAGTGTTTATTGATGGTGTGACGGAAGACAGAAGCAGCTGGATGAATTCTGAAGTGTACAGGGATATATCGTCTGCTCAGATTTAGCCAAATTGATTGGATAGCGCTTCACTATATAGATGGACAATGACCCAAAACATATTGCAAAAGCAACCCAGGAGTTTTTTAAACTGGAATATTGGAATATTCTGCAAAGGCCAAGTTAATCATCTGATCTCAACCCAATCGAGCATGCATTTCACTTGCTGAAGACAAAACTTAAGGCAGAAAGACCCACGAACATACAACAACTGAAGACAGCTGCAGTAAAGGACTGGCAAAGCATCACAAAGGAGGAAACCCAGCGTTATCCATGCATTCCAGATTTCAAGCAGTCATTGCCTCCAAAGGATTCTCGACAAATTATTCGAAATTAACATTGTATTTATGATTGTGTTCATTTGTCCAATTACATTTGAGCCCCTGAAATAAGGGGACTGTGTATGAAAATGTTTGCAATTCACAAACATTTCAACCCTTTGAATTAAAGCTGAAAGTTTGCACTTCAATTGCATTTCGGTTGTTTCATATCAAATCCATTGTGGTGGTGTACAGAGCCAAAATTATGAGAATTGTGTCAGTGTCCAAATATTTCCGGACCTATCTGTATATTATAATTGCTGGACACCATCTACAGTACCAGTAACACATTGGTAGGAAATTATCTATATAGAAAATTAAGGGCAAATAGAATTCATCCCAATTATTATCTGAAGGAATTTCAGTTCTTTGAATGACAAGTCTAGATCAAATTCTCATAGACAAAGATATGATTTTATAACAATAATACCATACTTTTGGAGACAGGAACAAAAGGCCAAAGGCGATCATAAACAAATATTTTGTCCTGGTATATGGGGTAGGGGAATGACCCCTTCAAGATAAAAGATTCCCAGAAAAACACTTCTAGCTCTATTCTAATGAAAGTTAACACTTTAAGCCTGCTCAAGCAATTATAAGAACAAACAATGTTCAGTACATTTCTACCACAGTTCCCACTGGGAAAAATATGAGAACACGAGGCAATAATGGATTTACACACACCAAGAGTTGCTCTGACCCTGAAATTCACTGGCCCTCCGTGATCTCAGTTGTAGAGAGATGATCAGAACTCCTCTGGCCCTGTCTCTGAATCTTAACATAACGGAACATAACATATCAGATAATCTGCCTTCATTAGCCAGCACCGATTACATTTAAATATCCATCTGCACACAAACTAGAATTAGCCAATTTGAATTTTCCAGAAGAATCAACTTGTAGTGCAATCGATATATTATGGAGGCTATTATGGATGTGAAATAAAACAAAAGCTTATTTTTTAGATCTCCCTCCTCCTTTAATACACGTTATGACGTACTAGAGTGTATTGTTTTGCACAAAAATCACAACTGCACTGTTCACTGACCTAGAATCTCTTAAACATGATACAAACCACGTAAGGTCCCCCAGGGTGAAACGCCCCTTTAATACACACAATAATGAGGTCCTGATTTAATTCCAGATGTGGTAAGGAATGTTAATGAGGGTGAGGGTGTCCTTTCCTGCTTCAAAAGGCAGGACGGTAGACATGTTTGCAGTTCAGTTATTCAACTGCAAGGTATTTGGGACCAGCCTAGATGGAGAGGTCCCTTTACTGGTTTCATACTATTAAAAGGCCATCTGTCTTCAAAAATCATTCAAGTGAAATTTCTCTTTGGGAAGACTGAGCTTCCAATAACTTTAATAGCACTTGAACTCGGAATTAGTCCCAGAGCAAATATCACCATTAATTAATTGTTTATTTAGCCACCCAAAGATGATCTAATAAGTAGACAGGTATAGGCTTGTGGGGTGGCAGGTGGCCTACATATAACCAAGAGGTTAGAGCTTCTGATCACTGTATTCCCAGTAAGAAATAGAAAAGTACGAGAAAAATCTGTCATTTACCTCAGGCCATGCCAGTTCCCACTCCCTAATAACATTTCCTATGGCTTTTTCACCCCTTTCAGTTTTCTTTATGAGTGTCGTGCTCCTTTGTACCTGCCAGTTAAGTTCATGCGTGGTGTTTCCAAGGGCTACTTCTACTTCCTCCTTCCTGTTTGTTAAGTGTTGTCATACAATTTAGAGAATTGTCCTGAATGAATTATGAATATGCAATGAACACACATTTAATTTGTTGCCCTGCGTTATATAAGTAAGCAATATGGCACGAGGGGGTGTTTTATATGGCCAATGTGATACACTATCTCATATACTACAGCTATCAGCCAATCAGCATTCAGGATTCATGGCAATCAATTTATAACCTCATTTATATCATGCCTGATAATACTGCTTAATGCTGTTGTTCCTTTGTTTTAGTTATGTTTGTGGTGATGGGATAGTACTGTGAGTGTCTGACGTGAGTATGAGGAGACTACAGGTCAATACAGACTGATAGATCAACTGGCGAGGAAGTTTCAATGAATATCTCAGCCACTCACAACACTTGTGTACAAAATTGTGCTTGCATTTATGCTAGTAGTCCAGCAAAAATCTTACACGTGGCCCCTTTCAAGTCGATTAATTTAGATTGTCGAGAAACAATCTAAGAGAACTTCCGTTGTGAGCAAGATTGCCAAGAACATCTCACCAAATAGATTTTTGCTCAGGGGGCCTCTCCATGGCATCTGTTTTAAATGCAAGTTTGAGGTGGGTTTTCTATGTGATTTTTTCTCCAATTCATGCTTTGGTCATAAGATGAGTCAACAACAATATCTAGGTATGAGTTTAAAGAATATTAACCTATAAAAGTGAGATTTTCCCTAGGCAGTTAATTTAAGTTCAAGGTCACAATAAAAAAGTGCATACAATTAGAATAACTGTCAACCAATGTTAACAAAAGCCCGAATAAGCCCAAAACTAATATGGTGGGCCCTGGCACTCATTCTCTTTCACACAGCATCCATAAAGAAAATCACATGCTCTATCTTCTAAAAAGTACTCTTATGAAAGGATAAAATAGCTATTACATGAACTATTCACAGAATATCTGTTCTTTATTCATCAACCCCAAATAGACTGGAGACAAGCAAAGTTGACATGATGTGTGTCATCGTTATGGTTGAAGTGAAACACTGGACAACTATGTGCTGAAAAGAGCTCAATGTGGACTGGAGTGATGAACCAAGATATGGTGATAACACAGCAAGGACATGGTGATGACATCATATGCCTGTAGCAATGTCATAGGCTACTATTTGCAATGGCAGTGACGAGTGAGAAAATATATAGCACAACCTATGACAAAAGATACAAAATATAAAACTCATTAAGAGAGAAAGGAAATAAGTCTCCGTTTCGATGATAATAAAAATGGCACAGGCATGTTTCCACATAATATTTGTTGCTGTGAATGCTGTAGTTGTGTTCTGAAAATATGCTTTCAATTAGACTGAAATGAATGGGTTCACAATTGCACAATATAGCCTATATAGGTAAATATAGGTTATTACCACAAACCTAAATGAACCACCCTGCAAAAATAAGCTTGTCAGCACGGACCTAAATGTACAAGTTTGATGAATGTGATCACAGATTTTGAGATCACACTTGTAGCCACAGCCTTAAAGATACAGTCTAGGACTTTTGCAATCAACAAAAAATAAAATGTTATGAATAAATAAAACAATAAAATGTTTAACCTAAACCTCTCATCTTGGGCTGGATGCTGTAATGTGTTGTTAATATGTGCATAAGTTCTAAGTAGAATGAACATCCTATCCCAGTTAGCCATTCAATTCCAGGTTTGAAATGGAGTGGTTTTGATGAGGTGGGGCAAAAACTGGCACATACAATACTGTACACAATTTTCAGGGACCCTGTTTGTCTCCACAGCACAGCTAAAACCAGATGGCCAAAAATCACAGACTGCATCTTCAAGCAAACATAAACCTCAATATACAACCATGAAAATTGACATACAAGTCTACAGACTTTTCACATGTTTAATATCCCATGGTTACAATGCCATCAGCACCCCATTTCCTTACCAGACAGTGGAACGTTCTATGTGTGTTTGCGTGCCCGTGTGTCTATGGAGAGAGAGATATTGAGTTGTGTGTGTGCTTGGGTGTGTGTGAGAGGCAGGCATACTCCAGTTTTTCTCCCCGGATTAATATCAGGGGTTTACAAAGGGGCCCTCTATGCCCTGCATGACAACTCCCAGGACAATGACTCCACTGTCTGACAACACCATTGCTAACCCCTGCTGATATGTAGAACTACCAGATCTGAGATTACACAGAATATAATCTGGCAATCTGTTTTTCCTGTTAAAATTATATTGTTAGTGATGATGGCATGACAATTTTTTTAAATAGTATTTTCTTTATCCTCCAGTTATTATAATGTTTTTCATCACCCAGTTATTTTTGCTTCCAACTAGCCAGATTATAGATGTATGAATTGCAAAGATGTACTAGACCTACATCAGGCTTCACATCAGGCATTATCTGTATCTGTACTTATATGGATGTTGGATATTGGATATGATTAAAAATAGAAATAAAATGAATAAAACGGACGAATCGTTGACTATATTCATTCTTCGTAAACACGCATTTAATCCTTCTTTAGGTAACTTTTTAAAAAAACTCAGCAACAGCAGCAATCGCAACTGCAGAAATATCATACAAGTATGTGCACGAATCCAGTGACCGTGTTGGAATCATCTCTTGAAACTGTGATTTGACTTTCAATGTTTATATTGCATACTTGTGTCATAATGGTATGCATATAAAAAAATCCCAACGTTTCTGTTTAATTTGACATATTTTTCATCAAAATATAGCACCACGGACTACTTTACTTCAAATCCTTATGATTCCGCTTAGGCGGATTAATTCAACTGTGGATGGAGGCAGTGGCTTGTCAGTCATTCTTTGAACGGTGTACTGGCGCTGATCTTTTACCCCTGCCAGCTAACTGCCTATAACGATAATCAACGATACGGCTACTGTACGTCTGCATTTGCAATACGAAGAAAAGGAAGAAAAATATATGGGAATGTATGATTTTTGAGGAAAAAACAATAACAGCAACCAAACAGGGACCATAATCTTCATTAAGCATATTTTTGGTCCAATAAAGGAGTTGCGATGTTCTGTGCAAAGGATATCGTTTTAGCCTTCCTTCTCGTAGGCTTTACAGGTAAGATGGTTAAGCAAATTTAATGTTTCTTAACGATTGATATTCAGGACAGGGATTAGAAAAAATAGATCGGAAAAGGTGAACTGTGCCTTCATTGCAATTCGCATTTCGCATCCGGCTTTCAAACACAGTGTGCATGTTGTCATGTTGTCCCTCCCTCAGTAGCAGGTGGATGAATGAAAGGAAAGCATCATGACATCCAATAATGTTACGTTTTTGAATGGAATATTGGCTAGCTAGTTGCGACGCAGTTCTCATATTCTAATTTGGTTTGTTGTACATTAATTATATTAGGTTAGTACTGTAATGCGTTACTTTATTTTAATTATCTGTGTTATCATATTCTGATGACAAATATTTTCCAACTAGGGTAATTACCTAGTTACAAGTGTTAGCTAGCTAGCATATGCATGCCTAGTACCACCAATAATCAAAGCCCCTTCCTAATTTAGCCTTTGGCATGTGGATTTGCTGTCACTATGGTTTTATTTTCTATATAACCAATAACTGCATTGATGTTGAATACAGAACGAATGTTTTTTTTCCATATCACAATGCTTGCGTCCACAACTGTGTCGCCTCTCCTGGTCGTCTCCGAAGCAGTAGACCGGACAGACTGGGTGACTCGTGTGGTGTTTGTGTGTGCGCGTGTGTTTGTGTGGTGAGGGTGGTGGGTAACTCAAAATACATTCATGAAATTCAAATGTAGACATTCAGTGTGCCCTACTTCTGAAACCCGTTTGCAATTCTGAGGTCATACCGTGTGGTCCAGATCTACACCTGTGTGATCTTGGAAGTTTGGGCGGGCATGCAACCCACCAACTCTTTTTAATATATCACTCTTTTTAATATATGTTGAAAAGAAAACACATCTCTGCTATCTCATGTTATTCTTGGAAATTCACGGTGTGGTGTTAGGACGGTGGTCAACCAGGGATGTACTATCTGAGCAGTGAAGCTAGAAACACGTCGCATTCTCACCAAAGCACATTCCAAGTCATGATCATAATCATTGATTTAGCTCTTGTCTTAATGGCGTTCATGCAGATGTGCATAGAGCAGGGCTATTCAAATCAGGTCCTGGAGGGCCGAAACGCTTCTGTTTTTTGGTTCTACCTGCTAGTTGATTGCCTTCACCTGGCATCTCAGGTCTGAATCAGTCCCATATTATTAGTAGAGGCTAAAGCCAGAAATGTTTCGGCCCGCCAGGACCGGAATTGAATAGCCCTGGCATAGAGGAACACAATCACTGTGCGAAATAGTATGCAATTTATGTCACAAAACGCAACATGGGTGGGGGGTACTGTCACTTCTTCCGAGTCCAGATTCAGAGCAGGTATAATTATACGGCCTGTGTGCAGTGTACGTTGCAGCATCTGATGCAAAATATGGCTTTTGTGCCACGCGTAGCGTCATTGCAGGGCAGAGTGCTTGCCAACACACTCTGCTTCCTCAAACTCACAAATATCATATTGCATTTCCCAGCACATGTTGCATTTTCAACCAATAATGAAGGTATAGTGTAATCTTCTATCTTTTGACATAGTATGTCTAGTTGCCAAACAGGTTACAGAAAATATTCAATTAAATCTGCAGTCATCTTGGAAAGAAGAAAACAGGTGCTGGCTAGACCTAGACCTAGACCTATAAGCTGGAGAAAACTAAAGCTTTGTTCACACTGGAAGTTCGAAGTGCTACAAATCAGATTTTTACCCTATGTCTGATAAAAATCAGATTTGTTGTCTGCAGACTGAACAGGCAAAAACCTCATAACATTAGACATGTCAAGGAACATTAATATGTTGTACTGATTTGTGACTATGTGAATTGTGTCTGAATGGTCATATCTGATTTATTTGGCCCAAAGTGCTTTTTCTGTCACTCCCTATGTGACATGTTGTCTGACATCATTACTTCTAGACAATCAAGACCGTTTGTGGAATCTTGTAACAATGAAAACAATAATAGAACTAGAAGAAAGATGATGCCATTGGCGCAGTCAAAAACTTTAATCTAATGAATATTTCAGTCTAGTGAATAAACTCTTAACTGATGTATATACAGTGGATATAAAAAGTCTACACACCCCTGTTAAAATGCCAGGGTTTTGTGATGTAAAAGAATGAGACAAAGATAAATCATGTCAGAACTTTTTCCACTTTTAATGTGACCTATAATGTGAACAATTCAATTGAAAAACAAACTGAAATCTTCCAGGGGGAAAAATGAAAAATTAAAACCTTACAATAACCTGCTTGCACAAGTGTGCACACCCTCTTATAACTGGGGATGTGGCTGTGTTCAGAATTAACCAATCACATTCAAACTCATGTTAAATAGATGTCATTACACACCTGCCATCATTTAAAGTGACTCTGATTAATCACAAATAAAGTTCAGCTGTTCTAATAGGATTTTCCTGACATTTTCTTAGTTGCATCTTAGAGCAAAAGCCATGGTCCGCAGAGAGCTTCCAAAGCATCAGAGGGATCTCATTGTTGAAAGATATCAGTCAGGAGAAGGGTACAAAAGAATTTCCAAAGCATTAGATATACCATGGAACACAATGAAGACAGTCATCATCAAGTGGAGAAAATATGACACAACAAAGACATTACCAAAAACTGGACATCCCTCCAAAATTGATGAAAAGATGAGAAGAAAACTGGTCAGGGAGGCTTCCAAGAGGCCTACAGCAACATTAAAGGAACTGCAGGAATTTCTGGCAAGTACTGGCTGAGTGCTACATGTGACAACAATCTCCCGTATTCTTCATATGAATGGGCTATGGGGTAGGGTGGCAAGACGGAAGCCTTTTCTTACAAAGAAAAACATCCAAGCCCGGCTGAAGTTTGCAAAAACAAACATCAAGCCCCCCAAAAGCATGTGGGAAAATGTGTTATAGTCTGATGAAACCAAGGTTGAACTTTTTGGCAATAATTCCAAAAGGTATGTTTGGCACAAAAACAACACTGCACATCACCCAAAGAACACCATACCCACAGTGAAGCATGGTGGTGGCAGCATCATGCTTTGGGGCTGTTTTTCTTCATCTGGAACCGGGGCCTTAGTCAGGGTGGAGGGAATTATGAACAATTCCACATACCAGGCAATTTTGGCACAAAACCTTCAGGCGTCTGTTAGAAAGCTGAAGATGAAGAGGACGTTCACCTTTCAGCACGACAACGAGCCAAAGCACACATCCAAATCCACAAAAGCATGGCTTCACCAGAAGAAGATTAACGTTTTGGAATGGCCCACCCAGAGCCCAGACCTGAATCCAATTGAACATCTGTAGGGTGATCTGAAGAGGGCTGTGCACAGGAGATGTCCTCACAATCTGACAGATTTGGAGCGCTTTTGCAAAGAAGAGTGGGCAAATATTGCCACGTCAAGATGTGCCATGCTAATAGACTCCTACCCAAAAAGACTGAGTGCTGTAATAAAATCAAAAGGTGCTTCAACAAAGTATTAGTTTAAGGGTGTGAACACTTATGCAACCAGGTTATTGTGAGTTTTTTATTTTTCCCCCTCAACGATTTCAGTTTGTTTTTTAATTGAATTGTTCACGTTATAGGTCACATTAAAGGTGGAAAAAATTCTGACATGATTTATCTTTGTCTCATTCATTTACATCACAAAAACCTGGCATTTTAACAGGGGTGTGTAGACTTTTTATATCCACTGTATAACAGGCACAAAATGTTATAACTAGGGCTGTAACTAAATATATGATAATCAATCTGTCGATTATTATCGCAATTATATTGGAATAAAATATATTCCAGGATTAAATGCAAGGGTTTTATAGTAGAACTAAAACAAATAAAAGGAGTTTTATAAAGTGCATATAGCAGCAGATGTTTACAGCTTTACTCTTAAATTTGAATGGAGAGTTACAGTTAGCAGGAATAAGGAAAGGTAAGGCATTGCCGAGAATCTTATTAGGCAGTTATAAAAATAACTGAAGTGTTGCCTGAAGTACACAGACATCATCCCTATAATTCAATTAATTGAGGTTGACTGGGGGGTGCATTTTTCCGTAAGTTTCTATGACACTGATGACATAACCCATCACATCAGTAACATGGGGAATGCTTAGTTAGCATGCTCAACTGTAAACGAACTCCACGTGTGCAAGTAGGCCACCAGTTTTGTGGTGCTACTGAGAACGTTACGTAAATGCACTGCTCAACGATGCAATCGAGAAGAAAGCGTTTTTAATTCCACACAGCCCCTCAAAGCCATATTCTGTACGTCATGTAGGGTGAAGGAAGGAATGCTTTTTGAATATATTAAATTGTTGCTGAACGTTTTAGTGGTAATGCAGTGGTACTCAGTGTACTGCAACAGCCAACACATCCTGTGTGACTCATGTCTGATGTCATCTCCTGATATGGTGACGCGTTGGGTTCTTCAAGCTCCAGATGTAATGGAGGTGCTGTGCCTAGAAAACTGCTTTGTTATCACTACAGTTACTCAATTAGAGAGGATGTAGCCTAACTGGTGGTGGCCCCTGGTGATGATTGACTGCAGTGCATTTATGAAAATGTGTCTACGCATTTTATACAATACCCCAAACCAACTAATATTACAGCAGATTGTTGTTTTGTATAATTTCCCGCATTAGTTTTCCAATGTGCCATAAATCCATTTTTAAATTATGCTGTTTAACAAAAAAATTCAAATATGAATTTATTGAACTGTCAAACCACTTCCAAAAAAAAAAAACAAGAATGAAATGCAGAGACCTTATCCACAATGAGATTGCAACATTGTATGACTTGGGTAGAACTGTTTAAGTGCTTTTTGTGAAATATTTTTGTAATTGCGGTCAATGGCAAGAGATTAAAATAATTTCTGTACCAAAAATATGAAAATGGTTTGGAGGAATACTACAAGAAGAGAAAGAGGAAAAATTAGGCCACAAGTAAACATGGGTGAACTTCCCCTTTAAAGCTTGTCTACTGGCCATCTGTTGTAAGGATTTTGTTTAGTGATGGTGTCTATTAGTTTCATTACTCCTGGGAGCAGGACACTGTGTTACTCCCCTGAAGTTCCATAGTTGATCTTGGAAGAGATGCAATTTTTGCGTTTATCATGTTGACAAGCAATGTTGTTCCTCTCAATATTTCAGAATTTTGCCTGGAATTTTCTGAAATGTTGTTGTCTTCATTTTAATCTTCCACAAATTTGAAAGTATTGTAACCCTAGGTCACTGTAGCAAGCAGGTCCTGGGCCCATAACAGGCAAGCAGTAACACAGAAAGCAAATAATTACAAAATAAGTCAAGTTTATTATTTGGTTCAATAAATAGCAATTATCTAAGTTAATAAAAAGAGATTCCGAATACATATGCATGGACAAGTTGGCTTCCAGTGTCTCAAAAAAAAGAAAATAAATAAACTATACAAAAACCATCTCTCGACCTACAACAGAATCAATCTCCCTACAAAAACAGTGGCAAACATTCATACAGCCACCTATAAACAAAAACACATACCTCCAACATACTACAATACAAAGAGACACCAGATGGAAATACCAACTCACCCCCGTATATAGTCAGCGCCACACAACTGACATCTTCAACACCTCAAC
The DNA here is from genome assembly GCA_016801175.1 of Esox masquinongy. Lineage (NCBI taxonomy): Eukaryota > Metazoa > Chordata > Actinopteri > Esociformes > Esocidae > Esox > Esox masquinongy. The sequence goes on along the minus strand of JACXGI010014142.1, from coordinate 5,038 downwards.
AATTCGACAGGAACACCAGCTATAATATAAATCAGTTCCTCTCAGACACAACATACAACATGTATACCAGTCACCAACCAGCATAATTTATACACACTCATTATTTACAGCACACAGGTTAGCAGTTTCATGAACTAGGACACACAGCTACACGATCTTAAAACCTAACGTACCTTGGGAACTTGGACCTGGTCCTACCCAGCCCATTTGCTTTGCCTTTCACCCACACTCCTGTCTGAACTTCAACCATCCATCTATATTGCTGCATGCCAACCACTGAAATGTTTCTCCCGCGACCAAAACGGAAGTGGCTAAATCACCTGACCCGTGCCAGCCCAAACTGTTCCCACCAATACCGTACCCCCTCCATCGGTTCCACCCACTTGGCTACATTATGGCTGCAACATCGTTTGTAAATAGGTTTATATAGACTGTCCACAGCTAGGCCTATTTGTGATGCAGATTAGAAAAGCAAGCATTTTCACTAACTTGCACTGCCCACAGCTTTTTTGGTGAAAGTGAACGGGCTAAGTAAGGCACAGTGCAGAATGACAAAAGGGCATGGAGAAGTGAACCAATTTTAATGTGAAGAGGACAACCTGAGTAATCCTCAGAGAGCAAAGGAAGTTTAAAATGGTTCCATCCTTTTCAGCATGATGAGATAATGCAATTGCTCTGATGCTTGTTAGCTTGTTAGTCATAGTAGGCTACATAACCTAGCGTCAAAACATAACCTAGCATCTTAATGTGGGCTTAGAATTTTGTTTCTGTAAGTACGTGTGTTGTCAGTGATCTCACCTTTTAAAATTATGGTAAATAAATACATTGAGATCATTAGAATGGTGGTAATGAAATCAGTGTTGCAGTTCTTGATACTGGTTAGCTTAAGCCTCGATCACACCTACAGCATCAATGCGCTGTGATACACCGGAAGTTAAATCATTTCAAATGGAACGCTGTGATTGGCTTGCAGCATTGCAGTGCAGAAGCTGTTGCAGAACGTTTAGTCTTGTGTACTGTATGTGTTGGATTTATCCAACGTATGCTTCAAATTGTATGCATGGAAGCAGGGCGAAAGTAGTAGTGAACGTGAATGTCAGATCTTTTTGTACTTATAGCAAACATTTTCTTATAAAAAGTATTAACATAATATTTTTTTGATAATTCACTAACTTCAACATTAATAGTACATATTTCAGAAAATGTATAGACATTTTTGTGTTAGTAAACAGTGATGACGTATTTTGTGGGTGGAGCCGAACTGGTGGCAGAAAGTGACAGTAACCTCTTTACAACATAGGAATATTGATCATCCGAATGCCTTCTCCAATTATTTTTTAAAGTAAATGTCATATCACATATAATATTACCATATATCCCATTCATTAACTAAAGGCTTGCATAAATACTCCGTGATGTTAGCTAAACTGTTTATGAGCAATTTGATTTGTTTGCATGCTAATTCTGCTTACACACTAGCTAATGTTGCAAATGTTGGTCAATGGTGTTTACCATTGTGAAATAGCCTACTGAGAATACCTGCTTTGTGGTTGCTGCTGTTACTAATTTATCGTTATTATTATAACTATTTAATTGAGTTTGCCTGTGTGTATTGAAAAGTGGACAAAACTTTGCCTGATATGAAATGAGCACTGCAGAGACGAGCATTTCGGATGATTTCATCAATTCAGTCTGTCTATTTAATGGCTTGCAACCATAAACGTCTGCATTTAGCTTCAAAGAGCTGCTTCAACAACGGTATTCTATAAAAATGAAGACCATCTTTTTTGCATTCGTATTCTGACATCAAACGGCACAACAAGACGTTTTTTTTACTTTAGTCCGAGGATCTTGCCCCTTTCCCTACACTTGTTCCCGCAGTTTTCGGCCACCGTAACCGTGACATCCACTCCAAATTGGTCTATTGTGCAAGCATATCATGTTTGACAGCCTATAATATAATCTCCTTCTAAAATTAAAAGCTTGGAGGCCATTACAGTTCTAAAGAGTCAAGATAGTATTGATAGGCTCATTCAACAATGAGACCAACTGCTGAGATCGCGAAAACAGGTTGGGGCCTTTCACCGACTGATTGAAGAGCTTCGGCTTTTAGGAGAGGAATTTTGTAGCAACGTTTAAAACATCAAAATTTTCGCTCTAAATTGTACCTTAGGCCTACTCACCACAATGTCTACATATGCCTAAGCAAATAGTCTTCATTGATTAGCTAATAGGCTAATACCTTTCATCAAATATATTTGTATTCCGATAGTGATTAGTTTCAGCTTCTACTGGAAACATTGTTTCGTAATATGACTAAATTCTGGAGTGCAATCTGTATCAGACTGCCTCATGAGTACTTGTTTATTTTACTTTTAATGTCATTTCGGATTGCAGCTAAAATAGTCATGGAGTGAAACTGCTGAGACAGAGGCTAAGGTGATTTGCAAAAAGTGTTTTAGTGTCTTCGAGACCCAACAAATTTCCGACAGCAGTGAGCGAAGTGTGGAGGGAACCTTGCCTTATTTAGGCAAAGTGAAGAAGAGAAAAACTTGATGGCCTAGGTTTGTGTCAGCCAACATTCTAACATACTTACCAATCATGGAGTAACGCCTTGATCACACTTGCAGTGTCAAAGCAGAAAGCTTGCAGAACATTTTGTGCAGCTACGCAATTACTCAGAACCCACGGATTCTCCACAGATGTTGCATGCTGCTTTTTATAAAATGGAGAGAATCATTTTCGCTGAGAATATTGTGTGTCAAGTAGCTACCTATGTAGGCTACCAATTATTGGCTAGCTAGCAGCTTGCTAACATAACCATAAGTTTTTTGACTTTAAAGACTTTTCATCCCTCTATCAGTCCCATTTCTCATGAAACCTCAACGCAATAAAGATTCTGAAAGCAGGTTACATAACATGGGCTTTATCACAAGCCCTTTACTTTAGATTGTTTAATTCCTAATTTCAGTTATAGTATTAAACACTACAAATCAATTTCATTTTTCTTACCAGAGTCAAATGACCAGGCGTTCAACTTGACAAATGAAATTGCGCTACTTGGTAGCCGTGGTCCTACCTGGAACAGTTGATTGTATTGGCCTTGGTCCAGAGGAAAGTGGAGTTGTCCCACCTAGCTTGTTAAAATGTATGCACTAGCTTTATGTCACTGGATATGAACGTCTGCAAAATGACTAAAATGTAAAAACATTACAATGGAAACCACGGGATGTTTGAATTCCTCATGGACATAGCTACTATTTTTAATAATTTAATTTTTAACCCAAAACTTCTTGCACCTACCAAGTGCTATGCTACTCCCACAGACGTTCATTGCTTCTTAGCAAGAGTCTGGATAATGATTACCGTCTAAAAGAAAATGTCCTTGATTGTATTTTTTATTTATTTATTTTCAATATAAATCATTCTGATTAGTCTCACTGGGTGACTCAGTGACATTTAAAAAAAGTGTCATTGGATTTGACACTGATTGGTTAGAGATTATCCAATGTCTGATGACTTTGCACTACAACCCTAATTGCATTTTATTATTTTTATTGACAGGACAGTAGGAAGGGGAGGCCAGGGAGGCAGGGAACAGGCAGTCAGCTGAGCTCGGTCTCAAACCCCAAAAGCCAAGGGTGTGAGTGGTCTGGAGTTGGGAGCTAAGACCGCTACAGTAGACTCTAGAACACAACACCCCTATTTTTTATGTTAACTAAACGACTGCAAGGGAAGGAGTCTCAGCTGAATTGAACAATAGTGCAACAGAACATTTCGGTTTGAATTGTCAGGCACTGAAGCTAGTGCAATGTATGGATATGCATGTATGATCTAGGAAGAATATATGGATAAAGAATCCACTGAGACCAATGTATGCACTGTTTGTTTTTCTGGTTATCCAGCTGAGCTGAGCCTCCCTCACAGGGGTAGGGACTAGCTACTGTATAGGAACTGTGTTCCAGCCCCTCTTCCTCTATTGTGATGGAGAATGGTGCAGACAGATTCAGGCCTCTGAGGGATGAGAGAGCTTTTGGGGAATAAAGACAAATCGTTACAAATGCACAATAACACTGTTTTGAATAAACGCAAGGGTTTGGCAATTTTTGGATTGACGCATTGGATTGTCCCGTTGACTTCTGCAAATGTTTTTGATTGATTATTCATTGTAGGATTGTGTTCACTCCACATGGAGTGGTACATTGATAACACAATATTTGGAGCTGTATGTACAGTAGTTAACAACTTGATACAACAGCCACAAACAGTACAAATGTCTATGAATCTGAAAAATTACATAGGCCACCTGTAATAAAACATGTTTGAAAATAGTAATTAAACATTTAATTACTATTAAATGTTTAATTACTATTAAACATTTAATAGTAATTAAACTATTAAATGTTTAATAGTAATTAAACATTTGGTAGATCTATTTTGTCATTTAGTCTTGTCATGTGGAGATTTTGGTTGCCTAAATGTGGTTGTGCATTCTCTTGTTGCCTATATTAACATAACTAGATATCAGTTCTAGGCTTAATTACCATTTAAAACTGAATATCATCAAGTGTTTTGTTAATTGTATCCTGACCATCTGGTTAAACCATTTAAATTTTTTTTTAAAACATTGCCCATCAATCATTGCAGCACAGAGCTCTACATTGTGAGTATTTCACTCACATTTTCCCCTAAAAATAGATATGTGCGAACTGGAAGAACTATTTACGAGCACAGTGTGCGAGTAAAGATTACAACCTACTGTAATCTATTTTTCCCCTGCTGCTAATTGTTTAAAACTACAAGTTCCACATCCCACTAGCGGCATGCGCAAACCACAGTAGAGTTATATGTCGTGGAGCTCCGCCCCCTAGAGGGGCTTTAGCTCCTAGTGGTTTACCCTGGCCGCGTCCGCGGCCGTACTGAAAACTCATTATGCAAGATGCGTCAGCCAATCAGGGCACGCCTGCCCCTATATATGACCCGTGAGCCCAGAGAACGTCCTCCCTTTTTATTCAGCAAACGCTTGCTGAGTGCTGTA
>JACXGI010014141.1:0-19591 GCA_016801175.1 Esox masquinongy | reverse complement strand
GTGTGTGTGTGTGTGTGTGTGTGTGTGTGTGTGTGTGTGTGTGTGTGTGTGTGTGTGTGTGTGTGTGTGTGTGTGTGTGTGTGTGTGTGTGTGTGTGTGTGTGTGTGTGTGTGTGTGTGTGTGTGTGTGTGTGTGTGTGTGTGTGTGTGCACTCGCATGTGTGTTCCCCCACGACTAAGCGATGATAGCGTGACCCCACGGAACACTGAGGCTTCCTACATCTGATTATTGTAAATTATTATTCGTGACATATCTCACATGACGGTGACGCTTTGCCAGTAGTCAGTGTATGATCCATGTCAATCCACAGAAACCGGATGAAGATTTAAAGAATTTAAATAATGATAATTATACTTAACAGGGAAGTCAAACTCTCCACGTTATCATTAGCAGCAGACTTCAATGTTACCTCTGTGAAAACAATATCCTGAGCAAATGTCAACTTGGCTTCTGTCCAAAATACATCTAATACAGGCGAAGTATACACCCTTCAAACCCTAACTGATGAGGAAACAAAAGAAATTCCCAGATACCAAAGGGGTATTCCAGAGGTATGGCTTAACAAAGTTACGGTTTCCTCAACATGGCTTCTCTTCACCAGATTATCCTTAGGCTAACTGAAGCGCAAATCGGTTGGAAACAATTACAAAGGCCCTTATAGAAATTTAAAAAGGTGATTATAGTAAACATGATGGGCATCATGGAGTCAAAAGATACTGCACAATATTTTAGTCGTTTGGAACAATAAATCATTGTTACCGCTTACGATCATCTAGATGTTTTTTTCCAAAAATAATTTGTTCTGATGTTCCCATTTTCAGTTTGTATCTATCTGGTACCAGGATTGTTTTGCTCCAAAGGGGTTATAAAATATATAACGCTATATATAAAATATAAATAAAAAGCAGTTTATGAATAGAATAAAACACCATTCCTATATTGCCTATGTAATGTGCCTACCATTGCAGTCTTGACATACTGTAAGCTAGTAAAAAATATGTTGGACATATTTCCAGCAGTTTAAACAGAACAACCAAACATATTGAAAAGCAATTAAACTCCCAAATCTGTTAGGCGAAACAAAGCAATGTGGAAGAACACAGCATTAGATTAGTGTACAAGCCACACAGGCCACATTCCAATACTTCAGCTATGTTTCCTCTCTTCTGCCCTTATACTACCGCCCTGTTTCTAAAAAAGTTGGGATGCTGCGTATAAATAAAAACAGAAATGCAATGATGTGCAAATCATTTAAACCCTATATTCAATTAAAAAAAATAGTACAAAGAACATATCAAACATATATTTCAACATATCGAATGTTGAATCTGAGACATTTTATTGTTTCCTGAAAAATATATGCCCACTTTGGATTTGATGCCAGAAACACGTTTCAAAAAAGTTGGGACAGAGGAAACAAAAGACTGGAAAAGTAGTGTAATGCTGAAAAACTAAACCTTGTGGAATATCACACAACTAATTAGGTTATCATCAATGTAAAATTGCAAAGAGTTTGGGGATCTCATCTACGGTACATAATGTTATTAAAAGATTCAGAGAATCCGGAGAAATCTCTGTATGCAAGGGATAAGGCCGAAAACCAACATCGGATGGCCGTGACCTTCAGCCCTCAGACGGCACTGCATTAAAAACAAACACGATTCTGTAGTGGACATCGCTGCATGGGCTCAGGAACACTTCCGATAAACATTGTCTGTGAACACAGTACGCCGCTGCATCCACAAACACAAGTTAAAATTATTCCATGCAAAGAAGAAACCAGATATAAAGAAGTTCCAGAACCGTCGCCGCATTCTCTGTGCCCAAGCTCATTTAAGATGGACTGAGGCAAAGTGGAAAACTGTCCTGTGGTCTGAAGAATCAAAATTTGAAATTATTTTCGGGAATCATGGATGCCGTGTCCTCCGGACTGAAAAGGAGAGGGACCATCCGGCTTGTTATCAGCACACAGTTCAGAAGCCAGCATCCGTGATGGTATGGTGATGCATTAGTGCACACGGCATGGGTGACTTGTACATCTGTGAAGGCACTATTAATGCTGAACAATATATACAGGTTTCGGAATGACATATGTTGCCATCCAGACAACATCTTTTTCAGGGAAGGCCTTGCTTATTTCAACAAGAAAATGCCAAACCACATTCTGCACGTATTACAACAGCATGGCTCCGTAGTAAAAGAGTCTGGGTGCTAAACTGGCCTGCCTGCAGTCCAGACCTGTTACCCGTTGAAAACATTTGGCGCATTATGAAACAAAACATATAACAAAGGAGACCCTGAACTGTTGAGCAGCTGCAATCCTATATCAAGCAGGAATGGGAATACATTAGACTTTCAAAACTACAGCAATTGGTCTCCTCAGGTCCCAGACTCTTACAGAGTATTGTTAAAAGAAGAGGTGATGCAACACGGTGGTAAACATGCCCCTGTCCGACATTTTTTGAAATGTGTCGCTGGCATCATATTCAAAACTGAGATTTCAGTTTTCAACACTTGATATGTTGTCTTTGTACTATTTTCATTAAATATAGGGATAAAAGATTTGCACATCATTGGATTGTGTTTTTATTTGGATGTTACAACTTTTTAGGAAATGGGGTTATATAATTCTGATTGTTTATTTCACTTTTTCTACTGCTTTGGCAATGTTAACATTAAATGTAGAGTGAGAGAACAAGCGAGGGTAGTAAACAATACAGAGAGGTAGGTGGAAAGAATAGTTTCCCGATTGCTTTCCCATTAAATCACTTGATAATCGCTACGGGCAACAGATTCTGTGGCAAGTGAGGAGAATGGAGAAGCAGAGGGCATTGTTGAAATGTTTAAAATTAAACTAGGTCTGTGTATTTGTGCCAACACACCTGTGTGTGTGTGTGTGTGTGTGTGTGTGTGTGTGTGTACATATACAGCCTTACTGTTGCACAATTAGAGCATTGCTCCATAAACACGTTTTAATCCTCTCCATCTCCACATACACACAAACACACCCAGATCACACTGTAATGTTATGATGACATGTTGCTCTGGCTACTTGCCATAGTAGTGAGCTGGATCCAATGTCGGTGCTTGTGTTTTTCAAACAGATTGCCTAGTCTTTCTCTCATGTCAAACACCTAAACCACCTAGGCCTCAGTGGGGACCAAATGTCCAAGCACAGTAAATGATGGTTTTCAATGGTCAGTTTCATGTAGCGACACACCTTTCCTCCCTTGTGTGACTCTGAACACCTCCCTGGTCAGAGGAGTCAGTCATTCCAGTCGTTTTCAGCGACAGCGTATGATTATCTTTTTTCGTATCTGCTTGAAGACAGACTCAGCTTTTATCCCGGTTCTTTTTAAGACAGCTTACATATTTGACATGACATTGATATGACATGGAATCATTGAAACCGAAATGTAGTCCATATCATTGCTATGGTGACCGGGATCCCTGCACCGGGTCTGATAACCACGGTACTCCGCGTGTGACCCTCAGAACAACCACCTGGCGCGTGGAATGATAACGTCCCTTCAGCCCGTTGCTTTGCTGTTATTTATATATAAATTTTTAAGTCACGATAGGTAGCTGCAAAATAAATTCACACTAGTTCTTCCTCTTCACGCTAGTCTGCTTCAGCCATAAGTAGGAAAACGACGTGGCTGGATATTGGAGAGAACCGCAGTAACACATCCATCCACACGATGGCACCAAAATCTTATTTCAGCCTTTCCACTGCGCGCTGTTGTCAGGCAGAGGGGAAGCAGCACCTTTATAAGAGGAAATTGCTCTCATTTAACGTTAGGCTCTGAGAGCCCAGAACGGAGTTGTTAGGAAATTCACTGTGATTGGAAAGCTTTCTGATGAGCTAAAGTGGCAGAGAAGTTCAGGATGTATTTCCCCTAAGGACCCATTCATCCGACGAAGCTAGGAAAGTAGGAGCCAAATAACAGGAGTCGGCTTGCCGCTAGTAGCGCCTCGATAATGGACCTTTTTTTCTTTCTCTTGGCTCTTACGTGCTTTATACTGCAATCAGGAATAACCATCCACTTGTCTTTACTAGTTCTCTGCAGTCTCCCTACATCAATTGGCCATCTTGAGGTGGTCTTTATACTGTGCAGTGCCTTCAAGAATTATTGTGCCACTTATAGGAATTTTACCTTTGTGGTTAAAAACTGTTTTAAGAAAAAAACTAATTCTTATCAAGAAATACATATTTTTCCAAAAAAATGGTTCATTTGAGTCTTTATGGACCCAAGTGAGTTTTGCCACTATGCAAAGTGAAGCGGTTGGTTTAAGAGGTAAAAAAAAATTCTCCGGTCATATCGCAGTTGGAGATCTGCAGAAGTCGGTTGAACCTTGGTGTCACCAAGTCTCCAAAACTATAATTAGACATCATTGGATCCGGAGAGATTATGCATGCATGTTCTCCCAGCTCATCAAATATTACAGTATAAAGTACCAAAATGATTGCAAATAATCGTGACGCTCATGCTATTGAGAAAAATATGTATTGATTAGAAATGTGTATATTCTTTAAAAAAGTTTACTTTAGGTCAGCCTTTTTTTCTAGCCCTTTTTGCTCAACCTTACAAAGAGGTACAGTAATTCCTGAGGAGATATAATGCACGGCTAGAGTTGTGGAGGTGCGGTAAATCCGTACCCCCTCTGCCTTCTTGGGTGTGTCTTAGTAAAGAGTTTTTTTGGAAGGTGAGGGGATAAGAAAATAATTTATATTGTGGCTTGGAGAAAATGTTTCTTGCCTCTCAAATTTCAGAACACAGGATGTATGGGGCAAGAAAGTTTAATGTACAATCTCAAAACTGGTTTGTATCTAATGTCCTCAATATAAACATAAAGGCTGGTAAGAGTGCTTAGCTTGGCTGCCCCGTGATTTTGGAACACAATGCAGAATGATGAATGAAATTAGATGATTCTGTGCCGAATGTCGATCCGGAATCACGGACGGAGAGCTGTTTTTAACGCGTAACACGTTTCAACCTGCTCTTCTGCGCTCACTACAGAGTGGCTCTCAAAAGTATTAACCCCCAATGGATTTTTCCATATGTTGTGTTACAATATGACATCAAAATGTATTTAATTAGTTGTTTTTGCCACTGAAGAGAAAGTCACTCAAGTCCATAGTGTCAGAGTGAAAAGAATTCTGCAAATTAACAAACTAAATTACCTACAAGGACAAAACAAAATAATTGATTGCATTAGTATTTACCCCCTTTGCTATGACACACCTGCATGAGCTGTGGTGCAGCCGATTGTCACGTATTTAGTTGAATAGGGTCCACCTGTAGGGAATCAATCAACATGTTTCACATGATTTCAGGTTAAACACACCTGTTTTGGCAGGTCCCACAGTTGATTAGTACTAACAAAAACGTCATCATAAAAACAAATGAACGTTCAAATGAAATCCAGAATCGGGTTCTTCAAAAAAAGCAAACGGCTGAAGTCTCCGGGACTTGGGAATGGATTAATCTTCCAGCGAGACAATGACACAAAAAATAAAGCAAAAGCCGCACCGGAGTGGCTTAGTCATAGCCCGGACCTCAGTCCAACTGAGACTATGTGGAAAGAGCTGAATGTAGGAAATTTGATCCAACTTAACTGGGCTTCAGCAAATTTGCAAAGAAGAACGGGCAACAATTGCTGTGTCCAGATGTGTTTTACATTTTCTAATTACTTTTGTAATTATTTTTATTTTATTTCATAATATGAGGGTGAATACTTTTTGAGCCACTGTATTTATTTTAAATGGGACAAGTAGGTGTGCTACATCATGCTCATTCCTTGTATGTGAAGGCATGTTTATGGGTTAGTGATTGTGTTTGTGTGCCTGTTTTTGTTTGTGTGAGTGTGTGTGTGTAGATGTGATGTGTGTGTGTGTGTGTGTGTGTGTGTGTGTGTGTGTGTGTATTTGTCATCTTCCTACAGGGCTGGACATGTCTCTCTGCGTTCCTTACTGTTACAATATGAAGGGAAAGAATAATGTAGCAGTCAGACACACGGGCTCTCTCCTGTCTTCCAGTCTTGGTGGGCGGTCTGAAGTCACCAAACCAGTAATAATAGTTTTGCTTTTTTATCCCACTGCTATCCTGTTGCCATGAGAGCTAAACTAGTAGTTACCATAGAGATTATGTACATGAATGGAGAATGGCGGATTTAAAATCGGATGTTCCTTTTTTTTATGGTCCGTTTTTTAATTTTTATTTCATACCTTCTCTCACCAAACACAGGGTGTGTGCACGCGCGCGCGCTTCTGTGTTTCTCACCTTCCCTGTCGCCTCTCCAAATGCACAGATTGTCTACCATCACACCACCAGATGGTTCCTGCCTTCGTTAGCCACAGCAGGATTCACACACTAATACACACACACACACACACTCTGCTGGTCAGTTGGCCACACTGCTAATCCGTAAATAATTGAATGTTAATGCATGTTTTGTGGTAGAATGATTCTAAATAGGGTGCGTGCGCGTGTGTGTGTTTGTGTGCGTTGGATCTGTGCTTGGTGTCTTGGTAGAGGGTAACATTAGTACTTGGTGGTGTTAATTAGCGTGTGGGTGGTTTGCCTGAGGACTGTACAGTACCGTGTTCCCGTCTGTGACGGATGTTTGTTAAAGACCGTTTCCTATCGCAACGCGCTCCTACGCTGGAACGGAAGGGGAGTGTGCAGAGAGATGCTGTATGCCGGAATAAGCCATTCCCATCCTGACCTTTTTAAACTGCCCAGATTCCTAGTATCGCGTATCATGAGAATGGGCCCTTGTAAAGACACAGCTAGGAATAGGATTACGCGTCGCAAGCTAGATGGCTAAGATTACATGTAATAAACCAGTGTTTCCCAATTCCAGGCCCTGAGAGCGATCAGTAGTATGTTTTTTTTAATGTAGGCCAGGACAACCTGATTTGGCTTGCCAAGAAATCATCAAGCCCTCCGTGACATGAGCAGTGTGTGTTTATCCGGGGCGACTGCAAAAATGAGTGCTTTGAGAAACGCTGTGCTAGTAGCAAAAGCACACTTTTTATAGTTTAGTGTTCCCACATACACCCTTACACTTATTGTCATGGCACATCTCTGTGTTTGTGTTTTTAATTCAACATACGGCTTCCGTAACCAGGCAGTCCACAACCATGATTCTGTGAGGCGGAAAGAAAATCTGAGGGCAAAATGGATGTTTCCAGAGAATGTGGAGGTGGGAGAGAGAGGGAGTGAGAGAAAGAATAAAAAGGAGGAGAGGCTGTGGTAAAGACTCTTGATTCTATTCTAGGCTACTGTGTTGTTGGATAACACAGAGTGGTTCAGCTCATTGGAGTGTGTTCGGGATGTACCTGGATACACTGGTCATATACTGCTGAGGTTACATGCATGTTTACCGGTGTGCATGTGACACGTATTGTGACACTAAGCCCGGTTAACAAAAGTCTGAGTGTAATTGGTCAGATGCTTGATTAGTTTTCACGTCCAAATGGGTTAAGAGATAAGAGCTCCACCACCCCCCTCTCTCTCCGTGGACCAAATCTCCCCTCCCTTTCTTACGGTACCTTTTCTGTTCACGTCGTACATCCTAAAGACGTTATATATTCACAAACCCGCGTAGGCACGCACACAAACACACACAGCCACGACAGCAGCCAATGTGCACGAGCCCATCTCTGTATGGGCCTTGCGTCTCCATAGTAACGAGGTGTAGAGGGAGAGGGGGGGAGGAGAGAGAGAGCCGGAGTAGAGCGGGGGTTTCAGGCAGAGACATGTACGAGAGCCAGTCTTTCTGCCGCAGCCGAGGAGAACGGGGGAGTGGCAGAACGGCAGAAGACCTCTGCAATCTGAAAATAGGGAGCTAAACGGGAGACAACCTGTGTGGAGAAGAGTGAGAGGAGAGGGTGGTAAAAGATAAGAAAGAGAGAAGGAAGGAGACAGGAAAGGCTCCTGGGCTGCGGTGTATTCTTCAGGGCTGGATAGTGACTCGCGGTTAGCGACGTATTAGCCTGTCTCTTTGAGAGGGGGAGAGAGAGAGCGAGAGGGGGAGGACAGCAGGAACCCACAGTCCCAGAGAAAGAGGAAAGGTGTCGGAATTGAGCATTCTTTCCTCCGAGACCTTTCAGTGACGACACACTCGTACAGAATACTTCAGAGAAAAGGTGAGTCCAACAGGAATGTGTGAGGGAGAGAGAGAGAGAAGGTGAGGAGGGCAGAAGAACAGAGGGGGGTGGATACAGTAGAAAGAGGAGACTAAGACGCTGAGACAAGGGAGGCTGTGGGGGGAGTAAAGCGTTATTGGTGTCGCTTTGAGAAACATGCTTCATCCATTCTATTGTTTGTGCTTTCTGCTGCCTCTTCCTCAGCTTGTTTCATAATACAGCTTCTCCCTCTGTGTCTTCCTCTCTCGTTTTCTCTCTGCTCTGGCGGCTGTGTGTTCTATGGGGCGTTTGGTGACCCAAGGGAATGGGAACATATGAAATCCTCCTTTGCCATTCAATGGTTACTGCTGACTAGAGACTATTTGGTCTGTGTGTGAACTTACTTCCCCTCTGTTTTCAAGAGGAAATTGTTAGGACTTTTTCCGTGTCCCCGCTTTTTGAATTGTGTATGGGTTAGGGTTAGAATTAGAGTTAACTGTTCAGGAGAAGGTTATTTGTCTTGGCGTAGTTTGTGTCTCTGTATGTGTCCGTTGGGTCAGTGTTTTTTTTCTCACTCACTGTGAAGGAGGAACATCCCAACACAACCTCTGGTCTGCCTCACCTGTTAGGATCAAGTTCTGAACATTTAAACTTGTTCAGAAAGGTGTCGTCACGGTGTCACCTCTAAAGCAAGGTTAAAGGGAAGACCAGATGTGGTGGACACAGCTGAATAACAGGCATCTGAGACCTGCTGGGGATTGCTCCGGCAGTGCAGCGCAGTGTAGAGGAAGCACCATAGTGGAAATGAGGCTTGTAGGATCGTGTCGGCCTTAGTGGAGCGCACAGTTGCTCATGCGTACAAACTCCTTACACACGTTTGGATACGAAGACACCTTCAAACACACCCGGAGTTTTCAGTAGAGGGGCCTTTACTCCTACTAGGATCGAGTCTCGGGTCTGTTCATATTGTGTATGTGAATCTAGTCCCATACACCGGGAACTAAAGATTAAAACACTTGCCGTTCTTTTCCGGGTCCTCCTAAATGGCAGTAATTAGTGTCATATGAAGCTTTAGCCCCTCTGTAATATGACTATTATTGGGGATTTCAGTAACAATTCTTACGTTTTGGAAAACATCAATTTAAAAAAGGGTTAGGGTTACTCTGAAAGCATACTTTGGTGATGAAATGTAATTTGATATGAAGTGTGAATAACCATTCAAGTTTTGAGTTCCCTCTCTATTCTACCATGTTTAAAATGATATCCATAATTTGAATTTCATAACCAAATGCATCCGGTTGACAGTAGCGTAACCTTTGAAATGTTCCGGTCCACGGGTCAAAAAACAAAGCTCAATCAACATGGTATGAATTAAATGAAAAAGCATGGTGTTCCCTCAATGCTCTGTTGGCATTTTACAGAAATACTTGACTTTGAGTGACTGTGGAGATCTGTGACATATCGGGGACATTACCCTGTCCTACTACACATCTGTGAAGCACTGGAGAACTGTATCTTGTCTGATTCTAGATCTGTAAAACATCCTTAGGTCTGTTTTTGAGGGCTATGTCAGAATATAAAGAGGAAGAGAGACATGGGGCATAAGGGTAGCAGGAGAAAGCAGGAAGAGGGATAGAATTAATTGAAGGGAGAGGTGGTTATGGGAATGCAAAAGGAAAGAAGGAAACAGAGGGAGCGATCAGACAAAAAGGCATGTCGCAGCAGGACGGCGAACGCGTCTTCCCGTAATGACGGCTGTTCGGGCCTCTTAGACGAGGAGGAGATGGATAGAAGCGAATCCTACCACCTTGTTTAAAAGTGATGCCAAATGGCCAATCTCAGCCTGCCATCCGGCTGCTGACCCGGACCCATCTGACCAATGAAATCGTCAGGCCGTATTAGGGTTGCATGACATTCCGCTCAGTCGACTGCCATAAATCATTTTACTCAACAGTCAAACTTCCGTGGACTTCAGTAGATTAGTCATACTGAATACAGGCTTCCCTTATATAGTGAACTCCTTTCACGCCCTCCCATAGTGGCAGTACTTTTTAGCAGGATTCTAGACTACACATTGATATGCAAAAGGATGGGTTTTGTTTTCAATCACTTACGTGTCACTCCGACTGGCAAAGTAGCATGTAATGTATATTGGTTGTTTTCAGTAAATGCTTTGGTAATTTTCACATTACGCCCTTCGGAGAGTCGGACAGTCCATGATGGATCAAGGTGTGTGTTTTAAGTATAATAGGTCCTTTTGTCAAATCCATGTAAATCTCAGTTGGTCATAAGAGCATAGTTACAAACAAATGAGAACAGTCATGCCAGGTTTACAAAGCAGACATATTGACAGAATGGGTCCCAAATGGTTCTACCATCCCAAAAGATGTCAGAAGAAGTGTACTGTTAAGGGAATAAGGTGTAATTTCCACACAGAGCTTTGTGGAAATGTCAGTTTCATCTGACACTTTGAAGTATCAAACCCAAACATCCCCTTTTACTAATCAAGAAAATAGAATAGTCTGTTTCCTGTCCTCCTTTTAGCCCAGCCTCTTATTGTTTATTCCATTTACCAAGTCAGCTCATTGCAGATCCAGTGTGTGTGTGGCAGATTTAGTGTGAGTATGTGTGTGCTTGCCTGCATTTGTGTGTGCATTGCAGTGAGATCTTGTTTTTCCTCCAGCATTTGGCACTATTTCTGTCTCTCAGCGACACACAGTGAGCCAATACAGTCACATTCAACACTAGCTATTAATGGTGATGTATCCACGGCCGAGGTGCTTTTCCAAAATCTTTTTTCTTATTGGCTGTTGTCACTGTCGTGAAACAGAACAAACTCTCCTCCCCTGAGAATAGACTACTTCCTCTGGATTCCATCTACACGGAAAGCCATATATTCTTTCCCCATCATTCATTGGTGTAGGTTGGTGTATTATTTTTGTCCATCTGTCCCTCCCCGTAACTCAGACACAACTAGCTCAATTTTCTGAAAAGTGGTTAATCATGGGTCTTTGCCAGATGGTGGCGCTATAACCAGCGATTGTTTCGAAAGGTTAGGTTGCTCAGACTCAATATTGTTATGGGGTGCCTAAACTCATGCATGAGGTTTGCCATTTTGAGTTTATTGAGAAACACTTCAATCACTTCAGTTATGGAGCCTAATACACATTTTTACAAAACTTGCTATCTATTTGCATTTCCATATAATCTTTGTGGAAAACAATATACAGTATTCCAGATTAGTACCTATAACACAACGGTCACTTTTGACAAATACATTCTATAATAGAATGTATGTGTTTGACAGTGTTTATTTACAAACACTATCCATGAACCACATAAGCAAAACCACTAAAATTGACCACATGGTCGAGCTATAATGGAAGAAGAATGAAGAATTTAACAGTCAATAGGTGAAGTTCACAACACTGCTGGGTATCATTCTGCTGTTGCTGTTATGAAAATTTTCTGACAGACAGTTTGTAAATAACAAATGTTCCACAATAGTAGATATAAGTACTATGTCTGAGAATTGAAGCTCTGGCTCTGTACAGTTCTGTGGTTGCCAGGCAACCAGCAGTTTCAGCTCCCCCAATGACGAAGACATTGGAGACTGCCAGGGGTAGGTCTTTCTCACAATTGTAATTGACACCACTACAGTGACAGGGCTCAGAGAACTGTGATTGGTTGAAAGGTCACTGTTGCTCAAGACCAACAGGGGTAAGAACAAATTAATTTTATTTGTTTCAGAATTGTTTGCAAGTTTTTGCCTCCAAAGAAGGGGGGGGACCAAAAAGTTGACCCCAAGATGCCCATCCCCCCTCCCCAACTCTCCCCCAGCACCTGCCACCTGTCCCCACATGGAGGGTTGGGGAGGAGGGAGTTGGGGGTTTGGGGAGAGCGGGGTAGAGAGAGGAGGCAGGGTGTTGGGGGAGAGAGTGGGGGGTGTTTGGGGAGATCCCTCATCCACAATCCCCCACAGCCGTTGGGGAGTTGTGGATGGGGGACCGGTGCGGGGTTCACCAATGGTTGTGAGTTCAAAGTTGAATGACTTCGAAAGTACTTATGTCATTCAGTGGATTTGAACTTGCAACCACTGGAGTCAAAGTCAGCAACCTTGTCACCCATCCAACATCACAGACCACTAGCTCTTACAAACTGACCATCTATTTATAACGCCACACTGCTCCTACCATATGTGACACCATATCATACAAAGAGTCCCAAGTGTCTTAGAGCTTCCACCGTAGTCACAAGGGTAAAGCAGCAGACTTTCTTGCCAATGGTCGTGAGTTCAAATCCAACTTGAGACCTGTGTTTTGAAGACGCGTCAGTTTCCACTTGCAAAGATGAACGACTTACGTTGCACGGTGGATTTGAACTCGCAACCATTGGAGACAAAGTCGCCTATTTTGTCATCCATCCGCCATCCCAGACCACACGCCACACTGCTGCTGCCAAAGAGCCTGCTGTGGGGGTAAAGCAGCAGGCTCTGTAGCTGATGGTTCGGAGTTCAAATCCAGGTAGAGACGTGAATTCTGAAGAGAGTTGTAGAGATGAATTGGAAAGTATTTGGAACTTGGGAAAGTACTCAGTGGATTTGAATTTGCAACTGTTGGAGACAAAGTCAGCGACTTTGTAGCTCATCCACTATCCTGACCAGGATGAACAGGACTGTGAGCTAGGGTCAGTCAGTTGCTTTTATGGTGACTGTAATCACAGTTCACTAAGGCTATGTGTGTCCTCTGGCATTACGGCAGCGTTTAGGGGATTACCGTTCTTACTGTATCTGTCCTAGTTAAGCTGGTAATCAGAACTGTTCGACTGGCCTAACGGGAACGTTAACGGGATTACCCCATCGATTAGCAAGAGCGCGAGCGCACACGTCGGGACTACCACACACTCCACAGCGAACAGACACTGTAATCGTAGTGCGCACTGAGCAAAAAAACGACACACATACACACTGGAGGCTACGTCCCAAAGCGTCTCATTCATGGGAAGAAAGTCAGTACTGCAGGGAAAGTTACCCAGCTTGATCTGTACAGCAAACTCTCTGCTGAAACACTGCTGTCTGGAGTGAGGGAGAGGGGTTGCTTTGGCAATGTAAACAAATGCCTCCCATGCCAATGAAGACCCTCTGAATTGAAATGAGTGAAAGAGAGATGGTGAGATAGAAAGAGGAGCTTACGGAGAGATAGGGACAGAATGATGAGTGAGGGTGATTGAAGGGATGACAGAGGAAAGAGAGAGGGAGAGAAAAGTGGTAGGAGGATAGTGACAGAGAAGAGCCTGATTTATTGCTGTATATTATTTATTATGTAATATTAATATTCTGCTTCATGTATTTCACTGACATTGGAAATGTGACCTATTGACTTATCATGTCAGGGCAGCTCATTGAATTAGACTGAATGGAATTTAATATGGAGGAAGGGAGGGAAGCAGTGGAGAGAGTGAGATTAGAAGAAGCCGTTTTGAGAATGTAGGGTAAACTAGAGCCTCTATTGCAGTCCCTCAGAGTCTGTATACACAGAGAATGAATTGAATATAAATGCAAATGAGGGCATGGCACAGGAAGAGGAAATGCATTTGTGTGTGTGTGTGTGTGTGTGTGTGTGTGTGTGTGTGTGTGTGAGAGACTGCTTGTTGTCAGTGATGGTCAGGTCACCTTTAAGTTCTCATCAATCCAGAGTTAACATTGTGCTGTACTCTCCCAGGACCTAAAGCAGGTTTTGATCAGAGAATAGGTTGTGTAAGTGTGCGTGTGTGCGCGCTTGTGCATGCATGTCTGCCTTGTTTGTATTTACAAGGTGGCGTGTTGGCTACTGTTACCCAGCATTCCCTGGGACATGATGAATGCAGCACTGGTGTGTGTAACTCTGTATCCATAGTGACAGGTGAACGTACAGATGTCAAGGCTTTGTACAGCAGATGAGCTAGATATTGGGTATGTGTGGGGAGGTGGGAAATACACATTTATAATTCACACTCTCACAGACTCACACATACACACACACACATATATATATATATATACAGGTACACAATATGGTGTAGGTGTGCGCATGTGAGAGAGATGGAGAAAGACAAGGAAAGTGAGATCCTCCCAAAATATGCTTCAGAAATCTCCAACCATCAAAGAGCAGAATTAGATATTAAAGTCTTTGATGGTGGTAATTCTGCCAATTAGAATGATTCTTTTATGGGATGGAGAACAGTGGGATACTGATCAAAACATTTCCATTCTGATCCATCTGATTGATTCATTTTTTTTTTTAAAGTGCCTGAATGTTTGGAGCTTGTATGTTTAGACAAATGCTGCTCTATTCATGAAATCCCCTTTGATCATTTTATAGTGTGGCGTTAATTTAAATGTGGTTAGTGTTGATTTCACATGGATATATATACAGTCTTGGTTACCAGTAATTGTTCATGGAGTGGAAGATGAATAGGAGGTTGGAAATCATTTGATTCCTTTTGGTTCCTCTTTTGGTTGCCCTTAACTTTGCTTATGTTTGCGTGTGTGGTAACAGAAGTAATTGAATGAATCATTAATGTGGCTGAGAGTTGAAAATTAAAGGGAATTTAAGGCCTAGACATTCACACACAAACACCAGATTCTTCTCCTACAAACTTTCACAAAAACACACAAACACACGTTTTCGCACATCAAAAAAACAAACAATTGGAGATACTCTCTTTATCCCTGTGTTGATCGGTCTCTCTTTATCCCCGTGTTGACCGGTCTCTCTATAATCCCTCCGTGTTGACCGGTCTCTCTATAATCCCTCCGTGTTGACCGGTCTCTCTAAAATCCCTCCGTGTTGACCGGTCTCTCTAAAATCCCTCCGTGTTGACCGGTCTCTCTAAAATCCCTCCGTGTTGACCGGTCTCTCTACAATCCCTCAGGTATTAAAGATCAGTCTGATAGGACACAGGAAGAGAATCCTTGCCTCGCTGGGAGACCGGCTTCACGAAGACCCTCCACAGAAACCTCCACGGGCCATCTCCCTACGGGTAAGTGTGTTTGTCCTTGTGCATGTGTGTATATCCATGTGTCTGCGCAAGTGTGTTTGTCTCCTCACTTTTATCCCAGATGGCAATAGTTTTCCTAAAGACTGCAAGCAGTGATCTTAAGGTTAATATCTCCACTGCTGTTGGTAGCTTTCCCTGGTTGGCAGACACAAAATGGACGCTGCCACCCCCCTCTCCGTGCCTGTCCTAGATACCAATTACAAGACAACGGCTTTCTTTTCCCAGCGCATTTGGGTCTAATATTTACAGAGGCCCGGGAAAGACCTCACCTCCTGGGACTCAATTTGATCCGGTACCCATGATGTGGCTGCTCCTTTGCAGCCTCTCAAGGCCCAGATGTCTCAGTTCTTTGAACAAATCAGTCTGGACCTGGGGGCTGTGCTGGGCCTTCTCTGTAAAGTTACTCCAGTCCGCTAATTCTCAAACCTCTTCTAGGGGCCGCCAACTGCCCCACAAGTTTGCTGTGGCCCCGACCTTGCTCACCTGAATCAGAAGTTGAGAAGTTTGTTCAGGTGTGCCAGCTCTGGGATACACCTGATATATTGAACGGCTGGGTGTCCCCAGGAGAGGTTTGACAGCTGCTGGCCTAGTACCTACAGGGAGGGAATCTAGTGTACAAAGAGAAGACTGAAAGTTTATGGTACCTTGCTACTGGATGTATGCTACTGGAATTCCACTTACCTCCGTTTTCGAGAGCATTCAAAACAGAACATCACATGACACCTGCACCACCCTTTAATAAAAAAAATAAATAATCTCTCCCCCGATCCTGCCCTCCCTCCTTGCCCCTGCTCCCCCCAGGAACCCGGGGGCTGCCACACCCCTCCCCAGCTGTCTCCGGGCCAGGCGGCGTACACCACGGCAGGCATCCCGGGGGGCTCGCTGGACGTGCAACACCTCATGATGCAGGCGGACGCGCGGCGCCGCCAGCGCTCCAACGACAACTACTTAGAGGACGTGCCGCGCTCCAAACTGGAACGGCAAATGGCCCAAGTTAGCATGGTAAGGCAGGGAGAGACCAACCTGTACTTCCAGTGTATCCCCAGTTCACTCTGCTATGTTATGTATATTATTGCTATACTTTTGCTATATGTTTGCTTTATATATTTCTTTATTCTCACTATGTAGATGTTGGTTGCCATGTCACAAGAATTCCATTGTGCAGGATGACGCTGTGTTATTCGGTGCATTTGATAAATAAACTTTGAACTTTGCTGTAGTACAGAATCATCCGAGCTGTGCGTTAGCCAGAGAATAAACCAGTATGAAAATGTATGCCGTCTTTGCTGTTAGCCACTCTCTAAATCCCTGAAATTAAATATCAAGCTGTATTGCCATGGCGGTTAATCTCTACGCATCAGTATGGTTTTTAACCAGGCGTAGTGACCACTCTACCAACACACATTAGCATCCTATTCAACCACTCCATCAATCCAGGGAAGCAGGTCTCTGTCCGCAGGAGCAGCTGCGCCCAAGCATCGCTTTGATCCGCCAGCATAACAGTCCATCACCAGTGTGTGTCTGAGTGCGCGCACGTTTGTGTGACACACACAGCTTATCACACCAGACACACTCGTGCGTTTATACACGACTGACTCCTTCAAGTACATTTGTGTTGCGACTCTAGCGTTCAAGTACATTTGTGTTGCGACTCTAGCGTTCAAGTACATTTGTGTTGCGACTCTAGCGTTGGCCCTTTAGAGTAGCACTCGGGTGAGTACTGTGACTCAGCCCGATCTAAAAGACAGGAATAACAATGTAGAGACGGAGAGAAATCGGGAAATTCTCTGCCACTCAAACTCGTACACAAACACGTTAGTTTTTCTAACTTCACCTAGCCATAACGCCTAACCCTAAACTAACTAATAATGCCTAAAACTGAAGGTTATCTGGTCCCCACAAGTAAATATTAATGTGGATCACTCTCTCACACAGGTCTTAATGATCTCCCTGCCTGTCTGTCTGTCAGAATATTTAGAGTGCCCCGGTGTTTGGGATAGGATCTAGACGGTCTCTGTAGTGATCATCTTGTCGGGCTCACACTGCGTCTATTTACCCAACATCGTTATCCCTGATTAGCTCACCTCTGGAGCAGCTCATTAAGACGCCGACGGAGATGTGACAGAAAACCAAACAAACGGGGCCCTGTAGAGTGGCGGATCTGCACCTGCCATGGGACTTTAATTAGAAACTCTCTCTAAGATGGAATGATCTCTCCAGCCACGTTGGAAAAAGTGCCTGCTTGATTTTTTTATAGACCATACAGTTGGATAGAGGTCACATCTTTAAATCTAAGCTATGGGTGCATGGGTAGCGCCAACTGGGAGACAGCATAGCACAGTGGTTAGAGCGTTGAGCCAGTAGCTGGAAAGGCAAACAAATCTGTTGTGCCCTTGAGCAAGGCACACAAAATAAATATATATTGTGGGCTGTCTCCCTTGGTGAAAGCCCTCAGTGGCGCTGTCCATGCTCGGAAAGGCCATGTGGCTAGTGAACCCTCTATCCAACTCCATGTTATAAACCAACTTCCTGTTGTCCTGATCCCGGATCTGTATTTCTATTCATTTATTAGTCTCATGATGTTGGAGAAAGACCTTCTGCAAGAAATGATACTGTAAGTTGTGGATGTCTGTAATGCCAGTTTGCATTAAATTATGTTGCCCATAGTGAGAAGTCGAATGTCATTGTATGTGAAAATGTCAATTTCAATGTGTGTGACAAAAAGTCAACTGTCAATGTATGTGTTATATATACACCATTTGTTAAAAATACAAGAAAAATATTTTTGTGATCATTTAAATTTTTTTTAAACATAATATAGTGTTAAGGGAGAGTTAAGTTAGGTAAATATGTTCCGTCCATGTTTCTGTTAAAAGCAAAAAAGGAGGAAGGATTGTGGACTCTCCAGAAATGCTAAGGGAGGAGTGAGTGTCAGAGCACGAGCTAGGGGTATTAACCAGATTGAAAAGTTATTTAAAAGTGCCTTGATATATCACTTCAAAGAATGTTAAAATGAATTCAGCATTAGCAAAGGAAAGCTCATAGGAACACTTCTCAGGCAATTCAGAGACAGAGAGTGAGGGACTTAATGTTTTTAAAATGTTGTTAAATGTTTTCATTAAGCTTTTCCATGTTCGTTCAGGCTGGATAGAACCTGTTACATGATAAAAGTACCTTGTATTTAGGAGAAAACATCAGACAGACTAGATATGTCAAATCAGAATATGATGTAAGATTGTTTCTTTTCCTGCAATCGGGCGTGATCCCTCATCCCGAGCCTGTGTCTCATCGTTCTGTTGGTTGTCATTTCAGCAAGGCGACTGGTGCGAGCCAATCACATTGCGTCCTCCCAACGAGGCCACGTCATCCACTCCGGTTCAGTATTGGCAGCACCACCCCGAGAAGCTCATCTTTCAGTCATGTGACTATGAAGCTTATGTGAGTAGACCTACCCGTACTTTAAAGAGTGTGTGTGTGTGTGTGTGTGTGTGTGTGTGTGTGTGTGTGTGTGTGCTATTAAGTGTGCATGCAAAAGTCTACAGTATCATGTTTTCACATACCACAGGAATGTTGGAGAGATTCCCCTCTGTAAAGGGGGTCCAACATGAATGCACATGCATTGCGCACACACACACACACACACACACACACACACACACACACACACACCTCCACCCGGACTCCCCACCGTCCTGGCCCACAAGTGACACGAGCTACGACTTCCGACCGGAAGGGCTCGTGTTCCCTAACCAAGGAACATGAGGTATTTAGGAATGGAACAAGGTTCCACCATTTCATACAGAGCTTCTAACAGGGCAGCTGTAATTTTAGCTTCCCGTTACGTAAAAACAACCATGTTACCACAGATACTCTATAAATGTACATTTGATTGGCTTAGCTCCATAACCCATGCAACACTGATGACAACTACCCACTTTGAGCTGATGAATCATCGTGGAAGATGATTGGCTCCCTTTCAGAGGCTGGATGTTGAATTGTGACTGGCTGTTGCACAGTTGTGCATAATGATTGGTTTAGATGTTGTGTAGATGTGTGGGCAGAGTTGGCAAGAGGATTACAGATAGAGAGCAAGAGAGAGTGTGAATATTAGGAACAGAAATCATTTTTTACAGAGAATGAGGGAATAGTGCGGGTTGTTACAGGGAGAAAGAATGAGAAAGACAAGAGCAGGACCCACAATAGGTCTGAAGTAACCACTTTGGACTCATCTGGTTGACTGATGGACAGGGAGGAGTTAAAGGGTTCTGTCTGGTTGACTGATGGACAGGGAGGAGTTAAAGGGTTCTGTCTGGTTGACTGATGGACAGGGAGGAGTTAAAGGGTTCTGTCTGGTTGACTGATGGACAGGGAGGAGTTAAAGGGTTCTGTCTGGTTGACTGATGGACAGGGAGGAGTTAA
>JACXGI010014140.1:0-19578 GCA_016801175.1 Esox masquinongy | reverse complement strand
ACTGGTCACCCCTCTGAGCCTGGGTCCTCTCTAGGTTTCTTCCTAAATTTCGGCCTTCTTAGGGAGTTTTTCCTAGCCACTGAAATTCAACACTACTGTTGTTTGCTCCTTGGGGTTTTAAGGCCGGGTGTTTTGTAAAAGCACTTTGTGACAACTGCTGATGTAAAAAGGGCTTTATAAATAAATTTGATTGATTGACAATTGTCAGGCAACTTTAAAGTTGAATGAAATGATGTATTTACTTGAACCTGAATAACCTTATTAGGAGAAAATGATTATTACTACTTTAGTAGGCAGGGAAGAGACGAGTCTTGATAGTGAGGGACAGAATGGTATAGAGACCCAACAGGGGACATGGAAGCGGAGGGAGTAGACCATAGTGGAACAGAGGATAGGAGACAGCAGAGAGAAGAGATGGAGATAATAAAATAAAAATATTACTTTTATACAACGAGTGATATTGTGGCATAAGTTTAAGGTTACTTGAAAGCAGGCATATGCCTGTTTATTTTCAGTAGTCATGCACTGCAAGCTTATGTTATGCTCCCCTCCCCCCTTCAGGTTGAGTAGCCCTGTTGAATAGTAAAACATGTTGTCATTGCAGATGGAGTACACCAGCAGCTCATCAATCCTACAGTCATCTGAAACTGACCTGGACTCAAATGTAACTTCACCTGCTGCATCAGTTGACCCCGAGGCTGAGAACAGACAACCATTAGAACCTGCCATGTCTAATTACCAAAGACCTGTCCACCAAAAACAACCTAGGAGTCTCTCCAGGTACATCCTGCCTTGACTCCTCTTCATCCTCCTAGAGAGCACCAAAAAAAATTAGGAAGAACGATGACCTTACAGCTCGATTTAACCTT
Organism: Esox masquinongy; assembly: GCA_016801175.1. NCBI lineage: Eukaryota > Metazoa > Chordata > Actinopteri > Esociformes > Esocidae > Esox > Esox masquinongy. The sequence continues at coordinate 18,709 of JACXGI010014140.1, read as the reverse complement.
TTCGATTAGCGCAGAAAAGAGGGAAGAGAGACATATGCCATTCTCACTTCAGAGTTTGATGACGATATTGCAAGATTTTGTCACACCATAGGTGAACTGATCCGCGAACTGCCACAACATAAAAGGTCTAGCCAAGTTCAAAATCCATCAGCTTTTATTTGAGATGGGGAAAGAAAGTGCTGAAGACACTGTATACAAACCCGACGTGGCTAAAGTAATCTTCATCAAAGTGACTAAATAACTTTTGTTTGTGATTTGAGTCTAAATAATTTGCACACTTTATTGAATCAAATAACCTTTTGAGTTATTTGATTCAATATTGTTTAATTTTATTTATTCTTTGATTTAAGTGCAGAGAGAAAGTGCATGTTTGAACAAAATACTTGAGTGCACTCATTTTAAATAAGTTCTATGTAGTCTGCTCTTCACTGTTTGCAATACTTTGTTACACTTACAATTGTACATACAAATATTTAAGAAAATAAAGAGGTTCTCTTTAAATGTGTATGTCCATAATTCACTGAGTTCAGTTGGTCAGCCCTCAGCACTGTATCCTGCCATGGCACATGAAAAACCTCATCAGGTCATTGCAGACTCCAACAGCAGCCCGAGAGGCTCTCCCTGCATCAGCCAAGCTGTCTCCCTCTGTGACCTGTCTTCTCCACCCCCTGACTGTGCCTCACCATTGTTCAAAAGAGTCTTTGAAACTAGGTGGTATATACTTCATTGCAGGTGTGTTGGCAGCATCTGTATAGGCCAGATAGCTGGTGCAGTGCAGCACAGGCCTTAACAACGGGTACGTTTTTCTGTTAGGAATTCTAAGGGTCTGCCTAGAATTCTCCACCATGCGACCGTCATACCAAATGAGTTCTCAATCACACGTCTGTGATGTTGATAGTTGTAGATCCTCTTGCTTTTGTTCAGATTGGCACCTGGTAAAGCAGAATATACATTGAAATTTAAAATAACAAAAACCCTATTGACTAACTGCATTTTGTTGTACTGTACTTGTACGGTTCAATGACAAAGTTGAATCTATTGTCAGTGAGCAAGTACAGTACAAAGAAATGCAGTTTGCGTCTAACCAGAAGTGCAAATAGAGGGCAAACTATTTACAAGTATTAAGTATATATATGTACAAGTGGTATGTATAGATGTGCAATTAATGCAAATGCACTACATATGGCAATTCTAGATGTGCAATGGAAGCAAATAGAAGGCAGAAAATTTACGAGTATTAAGTATATAACCCTAACCCTATTATTAATCTAATTATCTGCTTATGATTTGTCCCTTAAAATATCTTCAGAATATCAATAAACAATTGCTTACTTTAAACGGCTTCATCAGATTTACATGCAATGGAAAAGCAGCATCTCCAACGATGACATGGGGATGGTGACTCCTATCCCAGGAAGGTTTGCAGGTGGAGGGATAGCAACTGTCCCCTGAAGCAGGATTGCGTGAAGTGGGTGGCTTGATGTGTAATAAAGGGTTTCAAGCGATGCATAAGATTGTTGAAACGATTAGCCGACATGCTAAAATATTTTAAACACGCTCTTCGTCCATATTACGCATTTGCTGAACAAGCACACTGTATTCTAGCTAGATAGCTTTTATATTGTTTACCAATTATACAGATACTTCTTGTGTGAGGTTTTCCTGTTCTACAAGCGAACAACCCAGGTGCCAAGCGTCTTCACTCTTTCCTTCATTTAATTTTACTAGATCTCTCAAACGCGCCATTCCAGAAACCGTCTTCCCCAATCTAGCTAGTTAGCTACCTATTATATTGTTTACCAACGATGCAGTTACTTCTGTGAAGCTTTCCTGATCTCCAAGCGAACAAACCAACAATTTGCGCGACATCGCCGCCTAGTGCTAAGAAGTGTAATGGCCATCTACACAACAAGGCCGCACAACTATAAATGCTGAGCACGTCTGCGTACAGACGCACATGACATTAACAACGCAGACCCGCAGAAGCATATATCAGGCTTAAAGCCGCCATGTTTTAACAATGTTTTACCCGCCAGGCTGTCAGACACATCACGTGACTGAAAATTATGAATACTTGTACCGTTTGATTAATTACAAGCTCTGCTTGTGTCGAAAAGCATCAAAACACCTGCCTGACTAATATATAATTATGATACATTGCGTCATAACATCCGATTCTTATTTGTAGATCTGTCAGTTGCAATTTATGCATGATTGTGGTTTAATTCTTTCAAACACTGCCATTCCTTCTATAAAGTTGTTTAAATCAGTTTGCCACTTTCACTTGGTTGTAGTAATGACAGTGTCAACTGTCTGCTTTGATCTACTATGTTGCACATCCTGTGTTTGAAACCTTTGGCTGTGTAGCTTGGCTGTGATGATGTCAGATCCAAATCCACCATGATTTTTTTGTAGCTGGGGGCACTCTGTGTTTTATGGCAAATACTCATCAGAGTTATTACCATAGAATGAGTAATTACACTGGGCATGGTAGGACAAGTGGAAGAGGACCGTTTGCGTATTGCCCCTACCCTGACCAAATTTGTTTTAGCAAGTGTCGCTTTGCGGCAACCCATCGGCGTGACTGGGAAATTAAAGAGACTTCTAACTGGGACAAAGGGTTTTAAACAACCATCTAATGTAAAGATCAGTGGCATCATGACATGATCAGAGCTCTGTCTCTGCCAAGCACCATTTTCTTCTTTTTTTTGTATAAGTGACTTACATTCTTACAGTAGAAAGTACATATGCTTTCATATTCATTTCCATTTTTTGTACTGTTCTGCCATGGGAATGAACCCTTATCGCCGCTGTTGCTCCACTGTCTGAGTACGTGGGACCTTTGTCACTCAAGCTTTCTGACATAATTTTCTTTCAATCAGGAACCAACTCTGTACACAGTGAAAGCTGTCCTCATCCTTGACAATCGACTCTACGCAAAGGTAGCTAATAATCATCAATTGAAGAATGAAATGGCCCCCACTGGCAGTGTGCGGCATGACAATACAGTGTAATGTTACAGTGTATAGTTACAGTGTAAGCTAAGCAGTTTTGTGACCTTTTACATTCAACAGACTGGCAGGGTAACAAATGATCTGTATGTTGAAACTGTCAACAGCAACAGCCTCTCTGTGTTACTTTTACTTTGTTTGATACTGTGTTTCATTGGATTTTATCTTAATGCCATACTCTCTAAGGTCCACTGGTATTTCATTATTTTCTTATTATTTTAATTTGTTTAATGATGAAATCATTTAACTTGGTCTGTTTTTTTCCTTTTCACTTTTTATTCTTTGAAATGCAACCCATTTAACAAATGTGCGCTATAAGTTTGATTTACTTTGACTAAAATGTAATCTCCATTTTACTTTTGCCCTACAGTCCTATGATGAAACATATCCAGCTGTCAAAGAGCAGAAAGCATTCGAGAAAAACATATTCAGCAAGACACCCCGCACTGACAGTCAGATGTTGTCAAACTGTTTAAATTAATTGTGTGCACATCAGGTTACAGTAGGGTCCAAGAGACACCAATGCCATCAAGATGCTGTAACATTAACTAAACACACTCTGCTTCCTTACCCAGGTGAGATTGTTCTCCTAGAAGGTCTTACTGTGGTCTTAATAGTAGCATAAAAGTTCAATAGTAACACTGAACTTTTATGTTATTGGCAGTTTACATGAAAATGAGGTAGGCTGGTAGGCATGCTAACAAAACACAGTGAAAACATTTTCTATGTAGTGCCCTCCCAACATACAATACAGTGTACAATGAATACAGTAATTTATTTATTTGTTTGCTTCCCCAGTTGAGGCTGATGTTGGTGCTAAACTGTTTGTTTGACAATGCTGTAAGCAAGTGAATGGTAGATTTCATAGGTCATGTTGTGGGATAGAAATGTCATGTTGTGGGTTTAAGCACTTTCTTTTCTCCTGCAGGAAAAATCTAGAGAGGCAGGTCTTGCTGGAGAACATGGAGGCCCTGTTCCTGGCTGTGGAGGACGTTGTGGATGGGGGGTAGGTAAAGCTTTAACCTGGGCAATATTTCACAAAAAATGCATTCATTAGAATGTGTTTAAGCACAATGTTGCAAATGCTCACATAATTATTTTCAATATATTTTTTAGCATTTACTAGGCTTTGTCTACTTGTCATCATTAGATTCTGTTACCACAAATTCATAAAACCTGGCTGTTTCTATCATTTATCTTTTTGAAATTAGATTTTAAACTTAACCACAACCATAAAGCTAAACTAATGCCTAACACTAACCTTGAATTGCATCTTTCGAGAAATAAGCATCTTATCCAAGTAGACTGCTTACATTCCAACATGTAAAAAAAATGGACAGGTTAGCATGCTGTTTAAAACAATACATTTTCTTTTTATTTCAGGGTACTTCTTTACACATTGCTTTCACCTTTTAGGGCACCGTGACTCTTCAGTCTTTACATAGCAAGCATAACCATACCAAATTGTAGCCACCACCATGCTTGAAAATAAAGAGCCAGTTACGCAATGAAGTGTTGATTTGGATCCCATTGAGACTGATGTTCTGTTCTATGCACCAAAATCGTCCTTGAGAGCGACCCATAGCACTGTTTTCCTGACCCTTAGTTAAGCACTGGTTCTGCTAAGTAACATTCTGACCAGAGGTTAACAACAGTTAATTGATCCGGAGTTGCTCCCTCTCTTTCACTTTTACAGGGGGATGATGTTCCTCTAATAGAATGTTTCTCAGGTAATTATTTATCCCCAAAAAAATGCATACAATTTTGTATACTTTTGCATCACTGGCATTGTATCATGTTTATTTGATTGTAATGTGATTTAGATATTAGTAATTGACATGGTTCAGGGCTGACTGGGTTTTTTTTTCAGACTGACATACCTTTTGTGCTTACCAACTTCTTTTTTTTATCCCTAAGAAGCCTTAAATCTTTTGTTGGCTATTTGAGAAGGGAGGAGAACAGGGGGAGAGTTCCCCTTGTAGTGCTAATGTGGCTCCACTGTTAGCCAAGTGGTGTTTCTCCACACTTGTCAGGCTGTCTAAGTGCCATGCTGATGGATGCTCCGATCTCGGAGGTGTTTTACTGGCTGCAGGTGTCTCACCATCCCACTCTGTCCATTAATCCTTATCACCAACCCTCACTCGCGCTGTTCGTAATGGTTACTGAGAGCCTTTAAAATGATTCATTGACGTATCGTTCTGTGTGTAATAGTATTACTTTTGTCATCGCAACATCACTCTTCCCCCAAATATCAGTAAGGAGGCTTCCTTCTTCCTTCATTTTCATCTCCTAGAATGCCCTCTATTATTACTGGCCCTCTTGGTAAAGATGAGCAAAACAAATCTATGAAAAGAATGTTGTTCATCTGCTTCATTTTTATTTCAATATAAGAGGATTCTGACCTTTTGTGTGTAAGATAAAACTGGTTAAGAACAATCAAATTTTTTACATTTCTTTTGCTTAATCTTACCAAGTATTCTGAAGGGCTCTGTAACTATGTAGTTGTCCTTCTTGATTTGTTGGTAATGGCTTTATCTGCTTTTTCTGTTTGTTTTTTCAGGTGCTAAAGTCTGCAAAAGAACAGATTAAGTGGTCCTTACTACGTTAGCAGAGTTGTCTCTGCCATCAGAACCGTACTACCATCACATTCCTCTACCTGTATGTCTCAGAGATCATTGCACTGAAGTCTTCTGATTGAGCCAACAATCAGATCCAGCTTGGGACCCTGCTGAAGCCTTTTCTATTTTCAGTTTCTTGATTATCCATCAATCTCACAAACTCTTATTGCCAAGGCAACAGGACATACTTATTTATTTGTTATCACAAATCTAGTCATCTTTACTGTCTCTATTATAGTACCAATAAATGTGACTTGAACATTTATGATTCACCTATTCCTCTGGGAATTTGAATGTTTATTTTGATTGTGGCATATGTGGTTTTGCAACCTGTGTGCTTCCCGACACCTAACACTAATTTTAACCTAAACCTTACCTGAAGATTGCATGTCTGAATACATCGCACATCATACTAATGAAACCTACACAGTGGTATACATTTTTCTCTATATATTAAAAACAACAAAAAGATCTGACCAAATTCAATTTGAAGAATGTGTAGCAATGCAGAAACTCTTCAAGTACTCTTTCATGGCGCTGTAACAAGAACTAAGAGCTGTAATTAGGCACAATGCACTGCAGAGTGACTGGATATACTGCACTTAGCCATAGTGGATTGAAATATTTACCACAAACCCCTGAGGTGCCTTACTGCAAATATAAACCAATCATCAATGCAATTATTACAGTAAATAAATGTTTTTTCATACCCATGCTATAAGGTCTCTTATAAACAAGGTGGTTTGAATACTGAATGCTAATTGTTCTAGTATATGAGACTGTATATCACATGAATATGTACATTTTCTTTACAGTGTAATTGTCTCATCTGTGAGAACCTTTTTTATTTAAATCTGCTTGCATTGGATGAAATTGCCTTTTTTTGTTGTAGCCTCATATGGGTGTGAAGCTATCATTTGCCACAGGAGGGCAGATGCTGCAGTTACCAATAAAATAATGCCACCTTCTGGGAGACAAAGCAAATGTAGTGCACTTGCATTAAGAGAAAACATACAGTTGGTTTGCAAAACTATTATACCCCCAATGACATTTGCACATTTTTTGTAGTGTTACAATCTGAAACTAAAATGGATTTAATTTATTTGATTAAGTATTCACCCCCTCAGCTAGGACACACTTACTTAAGCTGTGGTGCAGACAATTGCCTTCAAAAGTCACATAATTTGTTGAATACAGTCCTGTGTAAAATGAAGGTGTCACATGATCTCCGTTTACATTTTCAGGATGGCCCCAGATTATGGCAGAGAACAAACAACAACATAATGAAAACTAAAGAGCTTTCAAAACAAGTCCAGGAGAAGGATCTGGAAAAGCACAGGTTAAAAAATGTCCCAGACTTTGAAGGTAGAATGAATTGTCCTTATGTAAATTATTACTCTTAGTGCTCCACAAAGCTGGGTATGTGTAGGGGTGGCACTGAGAAAAACATTAGTGAAAATCTCTATCATAAAATCCTATCTGGATTTTGCTAAGAGGCATGTGGAAGACACAGGAAAGACAATAGATTTTCTGGTTAGACAAACATTTAACTATTTGGCCATAATGGAAAAAAACAAACATTTGCAAAGCCAACTGTGCTCATCTTGGTGAGAACGCCATTGCCACTGAAAAGCATGCTGGTGGCAACATCATGCTATGGGGATGATTTTCCTCAGATAGAGACTCGAAAACTTGTCGGGATTGAGGGCAAAGGGACCATCCTAGCAGAAAACCTGCATCAGTCCGCAGCTTGAGTAGTTTTTCAAAGGAGGGCAGAAAGTGAAGGAATCAGATGTGCAAAGACGCTAGAGACTTACCCTTATCCAACTGACACATTTATATTTATTTTACATCCAGTGACATTTGATTTCATAGACAAACAATATTTTGCCATTTTAAAGCATTGTGGATCTGGTTTTCCTTCAAGAGAGTGGATCCCAATTTAATACATTTATCTCCAGATTGTAACAAAACAAAATGTAAAAAAATTATAAAAAAGTATTTAGGGGAGTGGATACTTATGCAACTCTAGCTTTTTTCTCACATACAAATTAGGCTATGGTAGATGTATTAATTTAAAAAATCAGATTTAGGGAAGACACATTTTGGAATTGGTTCAATAAACGTCAAAGGAGTGATACAAATGGGTTAAGGCTACAGTTAACCTGCTGGCGGCAGTGGCGCCCCGAACTTTGCAGAGGCCATCCTGCAAGGTCGGAGCTCAAGGCCCATCCCCCAAAACCCCTCAAAATGTATCTCTATCTGTTAGCATATACCACTGCGTCCTACTTCAGTAGACTGATGGCTATCTTTACATATTCAGTAATGGAAAAGATTGAAATAAAAAAAAAGTTTAAACTACAAAAGCATAAATGCGTTAGCACAATTGACGAATAGCACTATATAGCATATTGAGCATTGTTCAACACCATGGACCCAGGCAGTGATGTCGCAAACTGTTCATTTTGGCACCCTTTTTTTGATTTCATCTAGTTTTAGTCATTTTGACTAAAATGTCTTTCAGTTTAAGACACATTTATATCATTTGAATAATGACTTTGTCTAGTTATTGTCAAAGTGACAAAAACAGTGAGCCATTTTAGTCAAAAAAGTGCCCTTATGTTTTAGTCAAATTTTAGTCCAATCACAATTATTGCCTCATTACCCTATAGTAGCCTAAACATATCACCATCTAAAATAAGGCCAATGGAACATATTATGTTTCACTTACAATGTGGATATTGCCTACAATTAGGCCTATTTATTAAAATTGGAAATATCAGTTTTAAATGTAAGAATGAGGGGAGAACAGAAGATTCAAAAACATTTGGATAGTTAACAAATTAGGGTATACCCATGTCTCCAGGCACCACACCACGGTTTTTGCCTGTGCATATATGTTGGGATGATGCGCTTTTAGTCTTTTGATCACGTCTGAAAGCACATTATAAAAAAAGCACTGAGAACCCCCTTTCCAAAATCCTCCTATCCAACTATTGTAGTTATATTTGACTGTTGTCACAAAGATAAATTAGTCTAGTCTTGTTTTTGTCAACCAAAATGAAAAGTATTTTTGGTTTGGTTTTAGTTTTTTCTGTTTCAGTCAGTTATCGTCTCATCAACTGTCACCGAAAAATAGGTATTTAACGAATATTTTCGTCACTATTTTTGTTGACATAATTAACACTGATGACGCGTTGGTAAGGCTGGTTGCTGTTGAAGACGTGCTGCAGCTAGCTACCGGTGGCGGCAGTGTTTCGGTTGTGGAGATACTGATGATAACTTAATCACATGATAACTCAATCACATCATTAGGCCCCGGACGCCCAGGCTTAACGACGCCACTGGATAACACTGTTGCTGTGCTTTTGACCACCACTTGCAGATTTGTTTTTGCTCATGTCTACCGTCATCTATCAAAACATAGGCTAATGATTAGCAATTTTGAAAGCTGTGTAAACTCAGGAGCTTTCAACGAGCTGAGTTTTCTCGCCCTCAAAGATTTTTGCTTATTTTTGGCTTTGCAGGGTGGGGCCCTTGGGGTGTGGAAGCCCTCCCGCCTCGCGGTGGCTGCATGGGGTTTCCCAGCCACCAGTGACTGGCGGGTAAATCCAACAACTTCTTTACATCTTTCCGGTTACTGAAGCCCCTTTCTTCTTTCCCGGAAATTGTAATAATTTTTTAGTAAGGGATGTTGCTTTTTGATGTGTTTGCATTCAACACTAACAACTGCAGCTAAATTTAACCTGCCTGGCTCTCATACCTTAACCGAATGCTGAAGTCTTACCCATGGGCCCCCCGCAGTCAATCAGTAATTTTGGCTTTCTTTGCTTTCTCAACTAATAGCAAAGACAACTACATTGAAACCAGTAGTAATAAGTGAACACAATGTCTTTTATTTAGAATGTATTATTTGAATATATTTCTGTCAGAGTTTACATTATATGGAATAGGCTGGATGGTTGGGTGTCCCTATGATGTCACACTCTCCTTAAAAACAATGGTCTCAATCATCAGAACTGGAAATGTAAAAGGTTTGGAATGTAGTGTTTTCTTTTACCCAGACATAACTGGACTCATGCTCTTCGAAATGTCAACTCACATTTGCCAAAAACCCACCTGGAAATGCATGTCAAGACTTATTGATCTAACCCGGAAGAATGTTATCTGGACCAAGGATTCAAAAGAATAACTTTTTAGACAACATTGTTCCTGTTAAGTCTGAGGAAAACCAAACAATGCATTCCACACCTCCTTTTCTATTTTCAATTCTGTCAAATGTTCAGACCTAAATCCAATTGCTATCTATGCTGTGACATGACCTAAAATGTGTAGTTCATTCTCCAAAACCCACACATGTCACTGAGTCAAAGTACTTCTGTAAGGAAGAGTGAGTCAATATTCCTCAACAACAGGAAAGGTTTCATTGCAGTCATTGCATCTATAGTTTGCACAACAAAAGCACAATTTGTGCCAGGATCTCTTCAAAGTGCTGCTCTACAGACTCAAGTGAAAATTAAGAATGTGAGAAATTGAAGAACTAAACCTACTATAGTTAAAAGAAGTAGATAGATGGTTGGTGGATTGGCTACGTGATAAGGAATAAATCTCCTGAGCTGGTATGTCTACCTAATGCTGGTGCAGCCTTAGTATGGGCCTTAGTAATTCATACTGACTGACACCATGCACTCTATTGCCTACAGAAAGCATGGTACACAGTAGATTTGAACACCATGCATGTGCATGACACCTGAATAGAAAATAAGCATAACAATCAAAATAAATGAATTATTTATTAATGTGTTTGAGGCTCTGCATAAGCATCCCTGGTATAAGGACAGTATACACACAATTTACCCCCATGTGGGTGTGCCTAAATTTGTCCACAGCATACCGACACTGAACGTGGGCCCCGCTGAGGGTTGGTTTTTGACTGGGAAATGTGGTCTTCTCCAGCGCATATGTGCCGGAGAATACTTTGTAGTTGAATGAGCAGTGTGATAAGAAGCAGAATGGCAAGGCTGGATATACACTGGAGGATAAATTTTTTATGAGGCATGGGCATAACCATGAATTGGACATCACAAAATTGCGAGGACAGAAAAGAAGATCTAATAATAAGACAAAATAATGTCTAAAGTTAAGACTAAAAGCATGTATGGGGTAGGTATACTAAATGTTCAAAGGGTATGGAAAGGTCATAGACTTGTTCCCCACGGAGAAGCGCTGCTGTCATCCTTTTAATTTTCATCAGGCAACATTAATAACACTTCCGAGCTGTCAAGGGCTCGTTTTTCATCAGCTAATTATACTGGAAGAGCCATAAAAAGGCAGAGAGGTAATTTATATTGATTACACAGAAACCAGGATAATTGACTGAAATGCCATCATTTGGCATGCTCCTTTGCTTTACATGCACACAGATCCAGAGCATCTGCATGGTTGTGCATGTGTCTTGCAGATGGGTGCGAGTATCTAACTACATGGAACATTTCCAAGTGTCAGAAGTCTATAATTAATGCCTATTGACAAGGGGAATTACCCATGGTTGGTTGTCTTGTCTGTCAGTTTAAAATAATCAAGGCAATCCTGGTGTCTACTGTGTCTTTATGTTTGAGACTTTCAGTAATTTTTGGTTTTAAATATTGATTTCTGTTTGCTTAAACTTAGGTACACAAAAAGTTATGCTTATGACACTTGGTCTGTGTTCCATGAAATCATTCAGTGATCCTACAAACTGATTCAGTGAGGAACAGTGAACATTGTAAAACCATAGATCTTCGTTACTGAAAGCCAAATGAACCAAATGTTTTGGTAGACCTCACCAGATCCACTACCATTAGTCCAAACAAGATGACTGAACGGCCAAGCTGCGATATCAAGAACACTGCAGCAGGAGGCTGCCTGATTGCACTGAGCTACCATCTGAGCTGCCGGGTTATTGTGACTCTGAAAGCTGTGCAAACCCAAAGCACATGATAAAGGGAAGGGAAACACATTTGTCAAGGGATGTATTTTCTATAAACAAACCAAGAAAAGAGTGATGGTGAGCCGTTGTTTGTGTGTATGAGAGAGGAAGGAGGGAGAAATGGGGTTGTATACAAGTGTGGCTAAACATAAATGCAATGGCAAAACGGTTGTTGTCATCTGTTTACGTCAGTGTGGGGTATTTAACGTTAATGCATTTTACAGTCTATGGTCCTGGGCCAGTTAAAAACAACGCTGTTACAACATCATCCCTTCCTCCACCCATTCCTATAATGGCTATAATTCGCCATTTGAGCTAACAGTTGCCCAAGCTCTACAGAAAAACATGTAGCTTGGTATAAATCAATCTCAAATGTCTTCTATAGTCATTTTTGTTGCATGTGAATGTATTCGCCTATAATGTGGAAGTTATTGATGTACAGGTTGGTTAGACAAAAGGAAATGGTAGCCATGCTGACCAGTAATTGCAAAAGAGTTTCCAGCAGAGTACTGCAAAAGCTGCTGAAGAAACAAAAGGACTAGGGATTGACTATCAAAACATATTGGTCCAGGTAAAGACAAATCTCCATTAGATGATAGAAATAAGGACCAATTTTGTCCATACCTGATGTGTATAGATATCAGTCACACTCATCATGAAAGGGTTTTTATATATTGTCAGTGTAATCTTTTCTGACCCTATCCCAGAGTCAAGGAACCCAGATGAAAGGGAAAAAACCAAGCATGACTCTGAGATAAACTCAACACTACAAAGCATTTATTCCATTGCATTTGTAGCGTTTGTTTTGTTAGACTTTCTTGTATTTCCTAAGCAGTTTGGGATTATGGTTGATTTGGTATGGTCTATTATGTCTATTCACTCTATTACGTCATTCATTCAGGAAGAAAGCGCATCCATGCCTCATCAACTGGTGTAAATAGACATCACTTCCTGTAGTTCAGTAGCCAAAATCTCATGACAAGCCTGAAAACCCATGCTTTCTGTAGACATATTTGAATCTTTATTCAGAACAAATATTTAAACAGTTCTTGGAAAGATGGTCAAATCAAAAATGTGAGGACATTTCATAGAAATTCTGCTACCAAACATGGCATCTTGCATCTTCAAAAAGCTTCCACTAATTGACTTTTTTGCAGTGCAAATTGTACAATGTAATCATTGTGCATAGTGTTGTATAGCATGTTCAACTTTAAAATAATTATTTGTGTTTGTATAAAAAAAACTGTGGACTAACAGAGAGCAAAATAGTATTGGTTTAAATGTCACTGCTGATGTGTCACTAACAATAATTTGCACAAAATAGTATTGGTTTAAATGTCACTGCTGATGTGTCACTAACAATAATTTGCACGATTACAGCTTAATGTAATTAATATGTACTGTCCGTGCTTGAAGTTCAGCCCAAAATAAGCTAGCAGTTTTTGTAGTCTTAATAACTCCCTGGGACTCCTTGTAAAAAGTCTTGGATGTTTCAAGCAACCTAAAAAGGAACATTCCCAAAAAGGGGTAAATGTTCACTTCTGTTCTTAGGTCTTTTGAAATCTTTTATTAAATTCAATTTTAAAGATCAGGAAATGTAGCTTTGTTTCCACAATCTGTGTGAAACCAAAAGCATATGTTTCCACAACTGCAAAGGAACCAAACTTGCAAGCTGGGTGGATATTTTCTAGCATTTTATAGGTGAAAGCTGTCGCTAAGTTATAGCTGGGATGCTGTGTCTTGCTGTTTGGTGGTCACATGCGTAGGCTTGGTTTTATATAAATTCCTGCTCACTCTGGCTCCTTGCCTAGAAATCTGTATTCACCGAACTCCTATAAACAACCAAGAGAAACAAAGGAAGACAAAAAAACAACTGCCATTTGTCTATGTTTCTCATCTTGAAGCCTATCTTTTTTCCTTTCTCATTCCTTTTCTCCCCCTCCCCTCCCCCACCTCCCTCCTTGTCGATTCCAAACCCAGTAGCAATGCAGTACCTATGAACAGAGCCCTCTTCCTTCCCCCTCCCCCACATCCTCTGACAGATTTACTGCCATCGCCACACCATTGGCCCACCAAGCCGACAGCAGTGATTTAAAGCTCACCCCTCATTGGTTCTTGCTTGACAGGAAAATGTATTGGTGTGCTATGATTCGCAGAGCGCCTGCCTTTGAGGTAAATTACGGCCTTGTCTGTGATAGGACACAGAAGCAGTGTCAAGTTACTGTTGTAAAACCTGCGTCTCTGGGGGAGGGGAGCGAGGAGGATGATGGGTGTGGTATGCAGTCAAGACTGAGGAAGAGAAAGGAGAAAGAGAAAAGGGAAAATAGACAGGAACTTAGAGGGGATAGAGAGAAAGGCATCGGAGAGACAGACAGAGTGAGCATGGGTATCTGTGTTTTCCAGTGTGTTTTCATCAATGACCACCTTTGTTGAAACACACCTCCTTGGTTTGAACACCTGACATCAGCTCAGAAACCACTAGGAGGTGGTTTTCCAACAGTCTCTGCATTGCTTCAAAGTCAAGTGTTGGTAAAAGTACTGGCCTGAAGGATTTTCCCTTTCCAACTAGAATGCCTTTGTTCCTTTTCTAACAGAAGATGGAAATTCAAATGAGGAAGAAGTGGTGTAAAATTGCACTACAAATTTTATATTGGTAAAAATTAGCACACAATTTTAAGAGAAAGCAAATGTAGATTCTCTCATCTCACTGGGGGATTGTAGGTGGTACAGTGTGTTACCCATGATGCACTCAGTTTGAACGCCTCCGTTTCTTCTCCTTCCCTCTGATTCCATTATCCAGCTATCCTCCCACTCCTTCCTTCTCTGCTGCTTCCTTCCAGCCTAGAGGTATCCCTTTTCTGGGCAGCCAGGCAGTGTATGACAGATACGTCTGGCACACTGTAAATTACAGAGTCACATCACCGATCTACAGGAGAAAAACTGCCAAAATCACATTTAGTCCATCAAAATCCGTTTGTTGGTCAGGTTTTCCATCTCTGTCTCCATCTCTGCAGCTTAGCAATAATCCATTTGACTGTTGGTGTGCATCCTTTTCTCAGTTGCTTACAGTTTCTGTGTAGTTTCCAGCTTTCTCCATCGCTGTCTATCTTGAGTCCTTATTCCCCTTTTCTATTTTAATCTTTCTTTTCCCTGATCACATGAATCACTATATGTCTGACTCATACAATAGGTTCATACAATCTGACATGACGCCCAGTAGGTAAACAGTGAGTGTTGTAAACTACCAATCTGGCTCGAGGGACAGACTATGAATGACACAATCTATCGGCAGATAATGGCGCATCTCATTGACCAGAAGCCCTGACTGACGGTAGAACTGACAGAGGCCAAAGCAGCTCCAGATTGATGCCAGGGCCACGTGATAATGGATAGAAAAGGGGAATAAGGACTTAGGCCTGTCCAAGCCTAAGCCCATCAAGTCAGGCAGTTAAATGATTTTGAAACCATGCCACCAATTCACAAGGACATCAAGGATCTCCAAGGCACCTCACAATAATAAAGACGTGAACACACACACAACCATACACACATTAAGGTCAGACAAAACATCCAAGCTCTGATGGAGCCAGTCATGAGATATACAAAAATGAAAATAATGACTATTCATACCTAAACCCTTCTGTTTTAACTATAAGCTCTAAGTAAACAGAAAACAAGATGTGTTAACATTCAATAGATGGCCTTGACATTCACCACCAATTTCTTTGCTAAAAACTGTCCCACCAAGATGGCTGCTATCTGGCCAGTGAGAAGACCCCTAATTAGCATTCAGAGATTCACCTCTGTTTACTATTGCTTCATGATTTAATAAATGATGATGCTGCAGACTATTATTTTTACAATATTAATTTTGATGTATTACTTTTATTAGACTAATCTTAGCTGAAGGAACAGCTAAAAGGTCTATCAGTGAAAGTGCTGGCTCTATTACGTAGTCCTAGTAAATAGTAAATAAAAGAAAGTGATGAACATGCAGACAGGCTATGAAATTATGGTTTCAATACTTCAGGGAAGCAGCCAGAAACCACAATTTTATATGATATAATGCCATTTAGCAGAGACCTTATTTAAACAGATTTACAACCATGGGTCCATACAATTTGGTATGGGTGGGTACTTGGCCAAAATTCAGTTCCATCTCATTAATAGCCAACAGTGCTACAAACATAATGGGACTCGTAGTTGTCATCGCAGACAGTATAGAGGTAAATGCTTGTATTTCTCCAGGTGGTGTTAAAAGGGAAAAGTTCACCAATTCACATTTTTCATATGGCTTTATTTTAAATATTTCTGTGCTTGTATTGTTACAGAAGCAATTGGAGTCATCCCTTGCCATTGTTTAAAAATGTTCTAAAGCATGTTGAAAAACATTCGAAACCACCCTAAACCTACTCAGTTTACTCCAGAATCCATTCTAAAATATATCTCAACATAAACCTTAGTTTAAATGTCCCATAAATCTTAACAATTTTCTTATCGACATTTTAAACAGCATATTTCAGTAAACACAATCATTCAACCATGGATTCATTTTTAAAACACTGTGCAGACACCACAGTGATTATAATCTCTAGATCTACTTCCTAATTCTATTGAAGAAATATATTATTTGATAATTACATAATTTAGCAGTTGCAATTATTATCAGACTTACAGTTGTGAGTGCATCCATTTTCATAATTGGAATGGGGTTCTGTTAATATACGTGTTGGTTTGGAGTGTTTTGGAGAGTTTTTCAATCATAATATAATGAAATACGTTAGGAATCTGTCACAGTGTCCCTCATTCATGGTTGAAGCTAATCAGATTTTAAATCAATAAGTCTGAAATCAAGAACATCATGCTTTGGATTTGTGGTTAGACTATGTAGCTTGTTTTCAGATTTTTTTTGCTCAATTCAAGCATTGTTTTCATATTTAATAGATTTTTAACTTACCCGTGAGGAAGCATTTTTTGCAGTGCCATGCTTGAGTTATTAAGCAGACAATAAGTTCAAATCATATCCCCCCCTACTAAATCAGGCAGAGTGGCTGGTAGTTGATATGGACATATACAGTACGTCCAAATCATTGAGGGGTACTTTGTTTCCTTTTTAATCAATATAATATTTATCACTGGGGGGTGGGGGGGGGTGTATTAAGCTAAACAAACCCTTTAAATATATCATACATCTGGAAGATGAGACTGGTAATTTGGTGAGTCTAAATCCAAAGTGGAACAATATATTGTGAGCAAAAGGATTAATCACATACTACAACTTTAGCGAATATATATATATACATAACATTAGTGAAGGATTGATTAATATTGTTCATAATTTGTTTTAGTAACATCATTGCTGTTACTGCTCCTACTGGTAGAATATGAAGATACGTTAAAATAAATAATTATTTACAATGAACATGTTTTTATCTACGTGTGTGTGTGTGCCCAAAGGCACAAAGTATCAGCAAGCTTAAATACCATTTTTAATTATCCCAGACAGTAACCATGGTGATCCCATGATTAATGACCAAGACCAATCTTTGCATTTGAAGAGCTGCTGATTAATTTAATAACTAACCAGTAAATGAGAGGCGGCCCCTTCACCTCATGGTGGGAGGGTGGGGTGATGTGTCGGTGTCTGGGGTGCTTTTAAAGAATTAATAATGATTTATTACCAGTGAGGAATGCAGGCTTGACAAAGAAAAACTGATTTCAGAAATGTCCGATAGGTCCATGAGATTAATAACAGCTTTTCCCGACTTCCAGAATCTTCCACATCGCAATATGCCAAGAACTATGTGCAACCTTAAGTATATTATCTATAAACACTACATGTTAACACCTCCGGTATGAAAAGACACCCCCCCTTCCCTCAGTAGATACACTCCACACTCAGGATGGCTCTGCTAAGTGCTCAGAGTCTCAGAGGGCTGTAAATAACAGTCTATGGCTGAACCCCCGAGAAAGGCAGAAATAACAGATAGTTCCCACTTATGAGTTGTGTCAATGATCTGGTTTCACGCAACCCCCAAATGTCAGAATGTCAGATCAATGAGTTAACAACATTTTAGATCAAGTTGGATTGCAAATTAACTCAACACTATCCTGAATTTGTGAAATTATTAAAAAATAAAATCCCACACAAATGAATTTTTGTGGATGCATTCCCAGGACAAAAAATATCTAACCTAGAGTATCAATATTTCTACTTACATAGTGCACAGGGTATTTGGGAAAGGGCAGCTGCACTATACTGAGGCAGGTCTTAAATGTCAGCCCTGACTAACATGTTTCCATCCACCTCCTCCATGTTATTCCTTTTAGCATTTCTCATCTGCAGGTGTTGGTGGTTTGTGGGGGATTTGGAGTAAACAGATGTGAAACATCTAGATCACTGAAAGAAAAAAAAGAGGAAGTGAATGCAAAGTGGCCACTATATGGACACAAACCATTGCTTAGTGTAGTGCAACAATTCATCTGAATAAGTGTTAGCATTAGCTAGGGAGAACTTTTGTATTCTTCTTACCAGAGCCATTGAATAGCTGTCTGTTAAAAAAAAAAATGTATGCACATTTGAACAAGGTAGCAATGTCTTAAAATGAACCGTTTTCTTCTGGGGTTTGGGCAACTACAGGTGCTGGTCATAAAATTAGAACATCATCAAAAAGTTGATTTATTTCAGTAATTCCATTCAAAAAGTGAAACTTGTATAATGTATACATTTATTCCACACAGACTGATATATTTCAAGTGTTTATTTCTTTTAATTCTGATGATTATAACTGACAACTAATGAAAACCCCAAATTCAGTATCTCAGAAAATTAGAATATTACTTAAGACCTATACAAAAAAAGGATTTTTAGAAATGTTGGCCAACTGAAAAGTATGAACATGAGAAGTATGATCATGTACAGCACTCAATACTTAGCTGGGGCTCCTTTTGCCTGAAGTACTGCAGCAATGCGGCGTGGCATGGAGTCGATCAGTCTGTGGCACTGCTCAGGTGTTATGAGAGCCCAGGTTGCTCTGATAGTGGCCTTCAGCTCTTCTGCATTGTTGGGTCTGGCGTATCGCATCTTCCTCTTCACAATACCCCATAGATTT